>PYXC01002420.1:660000-662500 GCA_015244755.2 Tenualosa ilisha
GAAGAGAAGAGAAGAGGTGAGAAGAGAAGAGAAGAGGAGAAAAGAGAAGAGGAGAGAAGAGAAGAGGAGAAAAGAGAAGAGGAGAGGAGAGAAGAGAAGAGGAGAGAAGAGAAGAGAAGAGGAGAGAAGAGAAGAGGTGAGAAGAGAAGAGAAGAGAAGAGAAGAGGAGAGAAGAGCAGTTGATGGGTCCAGAGCTTTGAGTCTGCTGATGATAGTCTTTCCAGGAACACCGCCCTCCTCCTTTACCTCTGTCTTCTCTCCTTCTTTCCTCCCCTCCCTTCCTCCTCCCTTCTCTCATCTCTTCTGCACTCCTGTCTTCTCTCCTTCCTCCCAAAGGGACACTGTCTTCCTCCTCTTCCACTAGCTTGGGCATCCCATGTGAGGAACTCACTCAGTGTGAGACACATCTGCACTGTCATTTAACGTGTGTGTGTGTGAGTGTGTGCGTGTGTGTCTGTGTGTGTGAGAGTGTGTGTACATATGCATGTATGCCTATGTGTGTGTGTGTATGTGCAAGTGTGAGCGTATATAAATGTGCACATGTGTACATATCAGGTATGTGTATGCATGTGTGTGTGTGTGTGTGTGTGTGTTGGTGCATATGTTTTGCATACTTACACACACACACACACACACACACACACTGGAATATTGACCTCATTCTGAAGATGCTGTGCATGTACACACAGACGTTGATTGACTGATTGATTGACTCAAACACTGCTCCACTGCTCCGTAATGGTAATGGGGTGTGTGTGTGTGTGTGTGTGTGTGTGATCAGCTCAAACACTGCTCCACTGCTCCACTGCTCCACTGCTCCGTAATGGTAATGGTGTGTGTGTGTGTGTGTGTGTGTGTGTGTGTGTGTGTGTGTGTGATCAGCTCAAACACTGCTCCACTGCTCCACTGCTCCGTAATGGGGTGTGTGTGTGTGTGTGTGTGTGTGTGTGTGTGTGTGTGTGTGTGTGTGTGTGTGTGTATGTGTGTGTGTGTGTGATCAGCTCAAACACTGCTCCACTGCTCCATAATGGTGTGTGTGTGTGTGTGTGTGTGTGTGTGTGTGTGTGTGTGTGTGTGATCAGCTCAAACACTGCTCCACTGCTCCGTAATGGTGTGTGTGTGTGTGTGTGTGTGTGTGTGTGTGTGATCAGCTCAAATACTGCTCCACTGTTCTAGAAAGGTAAGCTTGCTGAAAATGTGCTAAAGTTTGAGGAGTGTTGCACTGATTGCAGAGTCCACAGGCCTCACATGCATCCATGTCTGGAACAGACCAGCGGCTGTGTCTGTGTCTGTGTCTGAGTCTGTATCTGTATCTGTGTCTGTGTCTGTGTCTGTGTCTGAGTCTGTATCTGTATCTGTGTCTGTGTCTGTGTCTGAGTCTGAGTCTGTATCTGTATCTGTGTCTGAGTCTGTGTCTGAGTCTGTGTCTGTGTCTGTGTCTGTGTCTGTGTCTGAGTCTGTATCTGTGTCTGTGTCTGTGTCTGAGTCTGTGTCTGTGTCTGTGTCTGAGTCTGTGTCTGTGTCTGTATCTGTGTCTGTGTCTGTGTCTGTGTCTGTATCTGTGTCTGTATCTGTGTCTGTGTCTGTGTCTGAGTTTGTGTCTGTGTCTGTGTCTGTGTCTGAGTTTGTGTCTGTGTTTGTGTCTGTGTCTGAGTTTGTGTCTGTGTTTGTGTTTGTGTTTGTGTCTGTATCTGTATCTGTATCTGTGTCTGTATCTGTGTCTGTGTCTGAGTTTGTGTCTGTGTCTGTGTCTGTGTCTGAGTTTGTGTCTGTGTCTGTGTCTGTGTCTGTGTCTGTATCTGTGTCTGAGTCTGTGTCTGTGTCTGAGTCTGTATCTGTATCTGTGTCTGTATCTGTGTCTGTGTCTGAGTTTGTGTCTGTATCTGTGTCTGTATCTGAGTCTGTATCTGTATCTGTATCTGTATCTGTGTCTGTGTCTGTATCTGAGTCTGTATCTGAGTCTGTATCTGTGTAACGCTGAACATGTGTGATCTTTTAAAACACGTCCTCCTTATGTTGTCTGGGGGTGGTGTTGTTGGTGTGTGTGTGTGTGTGTGTGTGTGTGTGTGTGTGTGTGTGTGTGTGTGTTGGGGCTGTTCCTTTCCAGTAAGAGGGTAGTCAGTAAGATGATAAGTGCATCAGTGAGTCAGAAATGGCTAGTCAGACTACAGGATGTGGGAAGCAAAACACCACACACACACACACACACACAGACACACACATACACACTCATAGAGATGCTGGGCTTTGAGTGAGGCCTCTGATTAGCTGTGCTTGCTTGTGGGATGGGATTTGTATCCTGGAACTACATGCTGGACCACTGGGACATCATATACCAGAAACTCTAGAACCACTGACAGACTGGAGCCACTGGATCTACAAGCAGACTGGAGCCACTGGACACACAGTGTTTTTTACATGATGGAACAGAAGAACATGAGTAAACACACTCGCATACACACACACACACTCATACATACACACACACACACTCACACAC
>PYXC01002420.1:670000-707500 GCA_015244755.2 Tenualosa ilisha
GCCAGCAGTGCATGCATGAGTTGTGTATTTTCTCCAGGATCATATGAATGTGATTTTGTAGTGAAATCATTTTGCACTGTAGGCTACATCAGCAATCCATTCGTCCATCCGGAAAATCAAGTTTTATATCCCCCACTTTCGTGCCTTTGAAGGCGTTGTGAGACGATCCTGCGCTCCAACCTGTGCTGGTTTCCATGCTCATCTGATAGATCAGGACCTAGGCGCATCAGGACTTCCCTTGATGCTATCAGAAACCAGCCCAATATCAGGTAGGCTGGGCGCTAAAATACTATTGTATTTTCCTCATAGGTTTCATATGACTGTTTCATTCTAGGTAAAGGGCATCCAACCTTGAACATTTCCACCCATAGCCAGCATGCTGTTAGGTTTTGTAACGCTAAGAAGCGATGATAAGTAACAAGACGGATAGTTGGCCTTTCTGCACCTTTCCTATTCAGTTTGCAGAACTGCCATCTTATGATATGGGCTACAGATACACCTTCATAGAAGTATGTAATTACTACAGATACACCATACATTTATTATGTAAGTACTAGATAAGGATAACGTTCTGCTAGGGTGCTATGTGGAATAATCAGAGTGATGAGAGCTGACGTGGAGCAGATGCTTAGCTACTAAGCTTTGGAAATAAAAATGTCAATCTATTTGTTTGAATTACTGTCGAGAAGAAAGCAGACAACTTCAGCATCTTGTTAGAAGATCTTTTCGCTCAGTAACCCCCTCCATTTGGTAAAGTCTCTCAAGTGTTTACTCTTGTTCTGGAGTGTCAGCAGTTTCATTCTGTATTTTGTTTTCTTTTGCTATTCTTTGGTGATGGATTCTGCACATCATACATTTGATAATATATATGATCCCCATCTAGAGAGTTTTCAAATAGGTGCACCCTCAATCATATCTTCCTATAGCTGTGAGTTTGTGTCTAGTTTCTGCTTGCACTGACACTGAACGTAAAAAGCAAAAGGCCGAGCTGTATTTACCTGGTTGTCCCCTGCCAGGGCCTGTAGTTTTAAGATGGCGTCGCAACGAACATGGCAATCTGCATTGGCTATGCCAGCGCAATGGATATTTAAATGGCAAAAACAGGTCCTGCTTGAACACTGCAATTTGTGATGGAGGTAATTACTAATCATTGAGGTCATATTTGGGAATGAAAACAGATCTTTTTGCTAGTAGAGTCCTGAATAATGCCACCTGTGCCTTTAAACACTAACCGGGATTCTTTGGTCATGATTTCTGAGACTATTAAACTTGTGGTCAATCTGTTCACAAAGTCTGCCAAACTAAACGCCCAATCAGCGCTTTACACTCAGTTTGACATTTTTGCTAAACTGTAAACACAACTCACTGCACAGTACACTTTTTGCTAAACTGTAAACACAACTCACTGTACAGTACACTTTTTGCTAAACTGTAAACACAACTCACTGCACAGTACACTTTTTGCTAAACTGTAAACACAACTCACTGCTTTATACTCAGTTTGCCATTTTATAGCACACTAGCAGTGATTACAGTTTTTCCACAGTTGCTGAAACACTAAACCCTCAAATTCTCAAATGCCTGAACACATTTACAGCATGAATCTCTATTTTCACCTGGTGCATTTTGTAAAACGTATTAACACTTTTCGCTAAACACATTTAGCATTTTCATGCACTTATTAATTATATTGTTAACCAAACAAGGAGGGTAAACACAATTAAAGCACAGATGTCACCATTTAAACACTACAACTCAAAATCCATAACACTTGTGTCTGATGATGTGACAACCAATATATACCAGTTCAGAGCTGAAACAGGCTGGTTTGAGTTTCATATCAGCAATGGACAGAAGTCAGAGGTGCAGGGAAGAGTGATGTTTTCCCCTATTCTTTATTATAATATTAAAATTTTTGATTGTAGATTTTCACTATTTATATTTATTGTACATTAGATGGTGAATCCTGACTTTTATGGTCATGAAAATGCATTTACAGTATTGCACAGTAAATCACATCTAGAGATCACAGGCTTTCAGAAAATGTAGTTTACAGTAACCTGTGTATGTGTTCTTGGTTTATTCTTGATTCAGAAATCTTTAACATAGGCCCTAAAAATAAACAATCTACAAATCTGCAATTAAAAAATTAAATATTACAATAAAAATAAAGAATTGGGGAAAAAACATCACTCTTCCCCTGCGCCTCTGGTTTCTGTCCATTGTTGATATGAAACTCAAACCAGCCTGTTTCAGCTCTCAACTCTAACTCTACGCACAAATCCCAAAACCCAACCAGCAAAACCTCATAAATGACTTGCAAGAGACTTTACCAAACCCTCTACTGCATGGTGTTGCCATATGGCAACATATCATTATTTTGCCATTTCCTGGTATTTGAATATAAACATGAATTCTGATTGCTTTTTATATAAAAGATGTGGCTTTGTTTTAACAAATTATGTGCTCTGGTGACATCACATGACATCACACTGTGTCACAATCTCCTTCTTTTCTTCACTGTTGACGACCTTGAGTCGCGCTCTACAATTGACAAAGATTTTTCAAACTTTTTGGAATATCTGGAGAATTTGAAAAATACTGAAAGGATATATGGTAAGTCATAACCTGGTTTCACCATTCAAATGCTATTTAACCTAAATTATTGCCTTTTTATAAAAAAAAAAATAGGTGTGTTGCCATAGGGCAACATTGTGCAGTGATGGAACAAGATGGTCAGCCTCAAAGAACAGGCACATGGGCTGATTGACTCCAGATTTCCCTTTAAGACTGATAATCAGACCTTTTTTAATTTTATTGTTTTTATTTCAGTTGAGGAGGTGATTGAGGCTCCGTAGTAGAAAAGGCCAAAAATCTGAACTGGAAAAAGAGGAGAACAATCCCTCCGGTTCCCAAATGGAAAGGTGTCCTACCTCAGGCAACAGTGGTCCAGAACCACAGGAATACTTCCATAGTCCTCTAGGTAGAGGGGCTTTTGAGCATATTGCTAAACAGTCCAACAGTCTCAGTGGATCCCAGCAAACCACTTAATGCCTCTGTGGATGAGATTGAGCAGTTCTTTGGCATAGGCCTTTACATGTCTGTGTATGGCTTGCCAAATAGTCACATGTACTTGGGCACCAGTACCCGCATCAATAGTGTGGCAAATATCATATTGCTGAGCTGCTGGGAGTCAGTAAAAAGATTCCTGCACTTTGGATAACAGTGACCAACCAGCATGCAACAAGCTGTTCAAGGTGAGGCCTCTCTTAAACTGTGACCAACCAGGATACAACAAGCTGTTCAAGGTGAGGCCTCTCTTAAACTGTGACCAACCAGGATACAACAAGCTGTTCAAGGTGAGGCCTCTCTTAGACTGGCTTCTGAATTGTCCCAATTGATGAGATGCTGTGTGTAGATGAGCAAATAGGGAAAAAGTGTAATGAAAACCTACAATCCCAAGAAACCCAAGCGATGGGGTTATAAAATATTTGTGCTGGCAGAACAACACAGTATTGTTCACAATTTTGAATTCTACTCTGGTTCAGTCCCGTTCTTGAGGCTGGAGTTCAAGACATCGGTGCCAGTGGGAATGTTGTGTCATCCCACCCAACATGTCATATAAGCTTTTTTATGACAACTGGTTTTGTGGAGTTGACCTCCAAGTCATTCTGGAAAAATCCAAAATTCACAGTGTGGGAAGCATGCGGATGAATCGGCTTGCTGGATGTGTGTTCACAGACAACAAGGAAATGAAGGCCAAAGGACGAGGCGCATTCGAAGAGATGGAGGCCAAACATGACTGCGTCACCATCGAAGTGGTGAAGTGGTGTGACATCGAGCAGTGACCCTTCTCAGCACATTTGAAGCACCCAACCCAACCACCAGAGTTGATCAATGGGACAAAAAGAGAAAGGAACATTGTGACAGTTTACAATAGGTCCATGGGTGGGGTAGATCTGTTGGACTTTCTTATCGCTATGTACTGCAAAAAAAAAGACCAAAGAAATGTTACCACTGAGTTACATTTCACATGCTGGATCTCACAGTGGTACAGGGGGGCTGCTGTACTGAAGAGATTGCAAGGACCTAGAGATTCCTCAAAAGCTTCAGTTGAGTTCCACCTCTGTTTTAATAGTGAAAAGAACTGAACTGCTTCAAGAGCTTTCACACTGAGTAAAATGCAGAAAAACAAATAAACATTGCTCTCTTACTCTCTTATTAGTACTACTGGAAATAGGCCATGAAGGAACAATCAGTTCATACTAATAACATGAAATGTTTTATCATTAAAATAATTATTTTCATGCAAGGACAATCAGTTCATTTTAGTTGCATATTATAGATTCGAATGGAAATATTACAGCTTTAACTTGGAGTTGTTGAATACCTGTTATCTTTGAAAAACTTAACATGAATATTATATGTGTTTTGAATGTATTTGCTGAAAATATGTTGAATAATTAAATATGATGGCCAAATTGCAATGTTTTGCTGCCAATAAAGATACTTTAATTTCTCTAAAACAATCAATCAAATCAAATCAGCAGTCAATCTAAAACAATTGTATGGATCTCATGTGGTCTTGGAGGAAAAATTACACTGGAAACAAACTTAAAACTAAAACAAAACAAAAAAAATGGAAGTTGGTAATGGAAGTTCATTTTTTGTGATAAAATGCACTGCAACATTTTTTTCCCTTGGTGGCATAATAATGCGTGTAGTAGAGGGTTACAAAAACATCTTTTGCTAAATTGCTAAACTAAAAACACACTCTTTTCAAAGTGGTATTTTTGTACACAACAGTACACACAACCCATAAAATGAACAAGCACAAAAAACAAAAATGTGCACACTAGCACAAAAAACAAAAGTGCGCACTAGCAGCAAAAAATTGAAAATATGTTTGGATTTTGCTGAGCCTGTGTGCAGGGCACATCAGTGTTTAGTAGATTAAAACTCTTCTTCACTTCTTCTCCTCTTCCTCTCCTGGGATTCTGACACCTCTGTCACTCACTGTCCAAATTTGCCATAAATTGCAATCAAGACTGTGCTTACCTGTCTGTTTCCTCTACTAAAGGTCTGAGTGTTGAGTGAAGTAATAATCAAAAAGTTTTTTAACGTGTCAGTAAAGGAAGACAATTAAAACTGCAAACTGAGTCTAAAGCTCAAACTCAAAGTTGTGTTTACAGTTTTGCAAAAGTGAAAAAAAGATCAAACTGAGTTAAAAGTGGTTGTGCTTTCAGAAGAGATTGGCGACAAGTGTAAATCCCTTCAGAAATGGAGCCAAAAGAATCACTGTTTGTGTTGAAACATTTAGAAAACGTTGTAAAGCCAGCTGCCGTAACCATAGTAACCGTAATAACCATAATAACTGTAATAACCACACACAGACACTTTGGGGGATCCTCCCCTTCCCAGTGCACAGGAGTGTGTGTGTGTGTATCACAGTGTTGTATGGTGTCTGTCAGCCACAAACACACACACACACACCACAGCGCTATGGCCAATGTAAGGTGTGACCCAGTCATCTACTTCTATATCCAACACACACGCACCCTATTAACCCCCCCCCCAAACACACACACACACACATGTTAATCAAAACAATAACCGACACCCTCTCCCAAAACACACACACGGCTAGTCCCTCTGTTGTTTGTTCGGTTCACAGGCAGAACAGCAGGGCTGAGTAGCATCAGATCCTGTGTAGCATCATCAGTGTAGCATCAGATCCTTCCTGTTATTCAGCTCTGATGCTCTTAATGCCACCAGCACTCCTGCCATCCAGCAAAGGACCCCTGCTCTACAGCGAGTCCAGCCATACTGTCCTGTGTATGACCCCTGCTCTACAGCGAGTCCCCAGCCCATACTGTCCTGCTGTACCCCCCCACGTCCCAGCCCATACTGTCCTGCTGTAGGGGTGACCCCTGCTCTACAGCGAGTCCCCAGCCCATACTGTCCTGCTGTAGGGGTGACCCCTGCTCTACAGAGAGTGTCGCCCAGCCCCATACTGTCCTGCTGTAGGGGTGACCCCTGCTCTACAGCGAGTCCCAGCCCATACTGTCCTGCTGTAGGGGTGACCCCTGCTCTACAGCGAGTCCCAGCCCATACTGTCCTGCTGTAGGGTAGGGGTGACCCCTCTCGCGAGTCCCGCCATACTGTCCTGCTGTAGGGGTGACCCCTGCTCTACAGCGAGTCGCCAGCCCATACTGTCCTGCTGTAGGGGTGACCCCTGCTCTACAGCGAGTCCCAGCCCATACTGTCCTGCTGTAGGGGTGACCCCTGCTCTAGTGACTCACTGGTTTGACCATCAGAGATGCCCACAACCCTTCAGCCTTGGCTGGGTCCCTGTCTTTCAGACAGCATGAACAATCACAAACCAGGCCTCCAGAGAGCCCATGGGAACAGACTTGTTCAACTTGTTCAATAACAGCATTGTTGGCATTGTGGCACGTCTTCACATTACTGTGGATTATTCCATTAGGTCTTAGTCTCTGTTTTATATGCAGGACAGTTTTGCTGAATAGTTTTGCCATAACAATGTCATTCCATTTAAATGCAAAATATACTATGTGAAAAATATATAAATGAAATAGAATGTGGTTTTAAAACAACATAGATCTTCCACGACGATTTTTGAAAAAGTTTGTCACGAAAGATACAGGCTAATTGGCTAACTATTCTCTAAATGACTCACAGATTCTCTTTTCTTTATTTTGCTTTTCCCTCTTTTGTCTCCTTTTAAAGAAAATAGTTTTATGAACATTTGAAGACCCCCTTATGGACGTTGACTGATAACACCTTATTATGATAAAAAATAAACTTTATTACAGAGTTTACATACTGTAAAAAACAAATCATAAATTCTCTTATAAAATACTTATGCTCTGCATTTCAAATGTTTTCTTTGTTGGACAAAATAGAGGGTTCTTGTCTTCTTTCTACAAGACAGGAGTTATTCGGACACACAAATGTTCACGTGTTAAAGTCACTGTCGGACCTCCCGCGTCTGTCTCCTCCGAACCGCCTTCTCGCGCTAGGCCCGCGCGCGCACTCACTGAGCTTCATCCCAACATTAACGTCTGGGGGTCGCGTGTGTGTTCGCTGTCTCACGGCCTACCGGCGGCTCATGCGCATGGAATTCACTCCTCGCATCCGAAGACAATCCTTACCGTTACCGTCCCGCAGCTGGAAAAAAGGTGAGGGCGGTGAGGAACGCAAGACTTTGGTGTGGAGATTAAAACTGTAAAATGTTAATACTACTACTAATAATAATACTAATAATAGCAATAATAGCGATAATAATAACAACAAAAATTATTATGATAATAATAATAATATAAATAATAATAATAAAAGTATAAGAACAGTGGAAAAATATTATTTTGGTAAGCTTGCAACATTGTAGCAATGTCCATTTGTGGTGGAAATGTGAAATTGACAACGAAACTGTTACATTTCCTCATTGTTAAGTAGCAAGACTGTCTAAAAAACACCTCGGGCATTTTAATCGATCGTAAAAAATATTACTAGGAATAAATTCTTCCTCCAGACCACCCCTACAGAGATAATGCACAAAGAGGCAGCCGATGCCTTCAGCTCTTTGCGCTGCTGCGTCTGGGCGCTCAGGAGGCCCTCTTTATCAACTTTAAAATAGCCACATGCTGGAAAACTGGCCCCTAATGCAGTTATAGTGCATCTGTAATTAAAGAATGAGGAGTTTAACTGTGATAATAATTACTAACAGATGAATATATATTAACAAATGATGTAGTTGAAATTAGTAAATTGCCCTATTTATTTGTTTATTTTCTAAATTCATAACAATTGAAATCGGTCCATTGGCACCGGTGGTGTTAACGGTTGCGCGCGCGGGCCTGTGCTCTAATCAGACCCCACCGGCTGCAGCTGACATTTACCCCTTTTCTCTGGTTGCTCAGGCAGAACGTGCAGATGGTCCGTGGCTGTTTCTCGCCGCTGTCGCTCTCCCGCGCGCCGTAAACCGCGCTCAGGCACGGCTGGCCCTGCTCGCTGCCGTCTCCCAGCAGGAGCACGTTGGCCAGGTGCGAGATGTAGCTGGACGCCAGCCGCAGAGTCTCAATCTTAGACAGCTTTCTGTCAATGGGCTCCGTAGGAATGAGAGTCCGAAGGGCCGTGAAGGCGGTGTTGACGCTCTGAGTCCTGTCCCGTTCCCTCGCGTTTGCTGCGTTGCGTTGCTTGACTATGAGGACGCTACTGATACTGGATTTCCGAGACATCCTCCGCCGTTTCTCCACCGAGGCACAGCAGCCGTAGCTCTGGTCTGAGCTGCCGTCGCTCTCGCTGCGGTTCTCTTCGTCCTCGGACATCATGGCGAGATCGGGGTAACCGAGGTGAGATGCCATTGGTCTTAACATGGCGAAAGCCATCCTGTGTCAGAGTGCGGTTCCAAAGGAGAAGAGAACACTCCAAGAGGCAGGTTAATGCCAGAAATAATCCCGCGACATAAAAAAAATACTTTCCGAAAACACTCCTGAGGCACTTTCACCCCACTAACAGCATAGTTGTACTGGTTCTTTCGGAGGACAAACATCCGCTGGAGACATTCTTCGCGCTCTGCTCCACGGCGCGTGTCTTTAAGCGGCGCTGCCAGGGGTGGAGTCGGCACGGGGACACAAACGGTTAACCTCCAATCGTACGCAAAGAAATCCGCACATAAATCTCTGATATTTTCTAACTTTCTCCTGCAAGTTCCAGAAGATCTAAAATTTTCCAAAAACATCGAGATAAACCCGCGAGATTAATTTGTTGTAAAACAAACACATGACACTGTATTTGTGGAAAAAAAGAAATATATATATGTATACATATACAAAAATATTGTAATGTCGACTGCTTAGTTATATCTATATCTATATAACTAAGCAGTCGACAATAAAATATTTTCCATATTGTCCATATACGTAGTTATGACAGTGGCAGCTGAATATTGTTTTCCCATGGATTATGGAAGAATTATTTATATTCTAATATACTGTATATGTGGGCTACATTCCAATCGAAGTGACCCACTGGTCCAGTCTTTCAAGGTTGGGCATATAATGCACGTCTCCAGTCATCTCTCTTTTCTATGACTGGGCCATAAAGAGGAACTGATTTATTCATATATATGAAGCTATATGATGAGCTCATTAAAGCCGCACTTAAAGTCCGGGTGACGAACCTGTCACTTCCCCACAGACTCGGACTCTCTCTCGCGCGCGCTGCTTGTTCAACACCTGTGCGTCACGCCACGCGATCATCTTTATGGTGCGTCCTGGCATTTGGGCCGTTTGGTAACACAAGATGAGGCAGTTCCACAAAAGTCTGACTGATGGCTTAGAATATTTATACATACACACACACACACACACACATACATAAAAGCACCACTAAATGAATGGTAACTAAGTAAGTAAGTAATTGCCCGCCAAATCAACTATTTCAAAGTGCAACTTTTTTTCCCCACACCATCGCCCACATTCATGACCTGAGTCACCTCTTTGGACATATACTAATGTCCTCTTTGGTCATATACTAATGTCCTCTTTGGACATATACTAATGTCCTCTTTGGACATATACTAATGTCCTCTTTGGACATATACTAATGTCGTGTTTGGACATATACTAATGTCGTGTTTGGACATATACTAATGTCGTGTTTGATCATATACTAATGTCGTGTTTGGACATATACTAATGTCGTGTTTGGACATATACTAATGTCGTGTTTGGTCATATACTAATGTCGTGTTTGGACATATACTAATGTCGTGTTTGATCATATACTAATGTCGTCTTTGGACATATACTAATGTCGTGTTTGATCATATACTAATGTCGTCTTTGGACATATACTAATGTCGTGTTTGATCATATACTAATGTCGTGTTTGATCATATACTAATGTCGTCTTTGGACATATACTAATGTAGCACCTATGGCTGAGTGTTTATGCTGGTTATGTATGTCTTCTAACGAAACACCCCACTGTAGGACTGTGTGAGTTCCCTCCTGCCACTGCACTTTAAACAAAAGCTTATGTCAGCTGTCTGTATATTGTTTAGTATATTAACCAATAGGCTACATTTAGCAGTAGCCTAGGGCATTTTGTTTCTTTTTTCAGACATAGGCTAAATTCATTGTGTAGGCTATGTCGTCAGACTTGGGTCAGTTTCCCCAATAACACACAAAAAGTCTAATAAACTTGTTTACTTATTTCATTGTCACGTTTGAAGGATAAATCCAAACTGGTGTGGATTGTCGTTATTTAGGCCAGGAATTTGTTTCACGGGATAAACATCGAGTTGTCCCGTGTTTGCGAGAATTCACATGACAAGATGATTCTTTGAGTCGTTGTCTGACTGCCTGCCTGACGACTTTACAATCCGCTCCCACGCGGAGGTGTTCTTTCTCTCGGTAGCGCGCGCACAGCAGGAGCGCGGCACGCGGAGCCGCAGGTGGGCATTCCCCATATGCGACATTCCTTTCAGCCAGTTTTACCAGTAACCCCCCCCCCCCACTTCACACGTGTGAAACGATGCTGAGGGCAGAATAATAAATAAACATTATCTTTTATTTTCAGCATGAGAACATCGTCTGCTCTAACTACTTTTTCATTTCCTGTTCAACTCCATGTTCTCGCACTCTGTCAAAAATCGTTTGCAGTGATTCATATTCATATGGACACGGTGGAGTACTGAATTAAATGTCCATACATTCACAAGCGCTGTAGCAGCTTAGCTTGCAATATTGATTGACTGATATCCAATACTGATGATCTTTCAGTGGGTTAAACTAGAACACAAGAGTCAGGCACAGCGACGGTAATAATTAAACCTCCGCAATTCCGTAGTTTGTCCCATAACAGCCATAACGCCAATAAAATGGCAGGTATCTGTATGATGTTCAGAATTATATGAAGTCGGAGGATCTGCTGTAAAGGTTGCCTGAATAAAATGTATGAAATGTGTCTAAAATATGACAGTGTAATATATGAATAATAAGATAATGCCATACATGAATCATATCATGAATCAGGATTCAACTCTGAACTGAGCCGCCCCAGAGGCTGGGTGAATGATGAAACACACAGCGCTTGTGTGTGTGAGGAAGCCAGTGGGAAGGAATGTATAGTGTCATGTGATCTTTACATGACCACCACTCTGAACTTTACCCTCTGACCTCTTGACCGCTCTCAGCCTGTGTGCAGACTGAGAGGTCATGTGTATGAAACTGTGAGGTCATCCATTGGAGCTCCAAATGCTTCCACCTCCAACACAACACAACACACACACACACGTACACACACAACACAACACACACACACACACACACACACACACACACACACAACACAACACACATGCACACACACACACACACACACACACACACACACACACACACACACACACACACACAAAGCAGCTGCAGCATTGGCAAGCCATGATGACGCAGTATCCAGCAAGTGTCACTGATTCAGAAAGTCTGTTAAATCAAAGTCTACTGACGCTTTACAGTCATACGCACACACTCACACACAAATGGATGCACACACACATTTCAGAACTTTCCCTGGATAGCTGCTGAGTGTGATGCTACCCCACCCAGGAAGTTTCTGCTCTTACAACACACACACAGACACACACACACACACACACACACACACACAGTCTGAGATCACACAGGCAGCTGCCAGAGGGCTTAGACTAGAGTTAGGTTTTTCTGTGTGTAGATCTGACAACAGACCCAATCGTGTGCACACACACACACACACACACAGATATACTTACTCATACACACACATAAACACACACACACACACATAAACACACATACACACAAATACACTTACTCATACACAGATCTGACAACAGACCCAATTGCATGCACACACACACACACACAGATACACCAATATAAACACACACACACACAAACACACACACACACACACATAAACACACATACACACACAGAAATACACTTTACTTATACACACACATAAACACACACGGACAGACACATAAACACACACATACACACACAAACACACACACACACACACACACCACTGAGTGTTTTAGTTGTGGGAGAAAGTGAAGTGTTGTGAAAATAAACTGAGAACAGATGTCCTCAGTAGCCGGGGTCAAAATGGGTGTCTGTGTGTTTGTGTGTGTGTGTGTGTGTGTGTGTCTGTGTGTGTGTGTGTGTGTGTGTGTACAGGGGGAGTGTAAGGGAACAGTTTGAGGGATGTCTGCACTGCATGCCTCAGTGTGCGCGCGTGTGTGTGTGTGTGTGTGTAGAGGCACTGCAAGGGAGTTTCTGACTTTCGCACATCCCCAGGGCGCCTGGCTGAAGGAGACTCTGAAAGAGAGAAACAGGCAGTAGAATATCTTTATTCAGTGGAATATCTTTAATGAAACAGCCGCTTCTGTGTCCTTATTCAGACCGTGTTTGGTAGCCAGATGAACACTATAACACTGTGCATTAAGGAAATAATAGCATGAATTGACCACAATAAACTTTTATTGAAATTCCCAAGAGCTTGTGGGCCCCCTGGTGGCCTGTGGGCCTTACAGTTTTTCTCAGTTGCTAAAACACAACAATTGCCTGAACATTTGCATTTAATGAATCTCTTTTTTGGCAAAACCATAAAATACTTCACCTAGACAGGTGCATAAAATACTTCACCTAGACAGGTGCATAAAATACTTCACCTAGACAGGTGCATTTTGTACAACTTATTAACACTTTCTGCAAAACTCTAAACACATTTTGCATTTTGATGCACTTCAGATTTAGATTTTTAACCAAACAAGGCAGAAGATGAACACAATTAAAGCACAGATGTCACCATTTAAACACTACAACTCAAAATCAATAACACTTGTGTCTAATGATGTGACAACCAATATATACCAGTTCAGAGCTGAAACAGGCTGGTTTGAGTCTTATATCAACAATGGACAGAAACCAGAGGCACAGGGGAAGAGTGATGTTATATTCTTTTTTTATGATGAAATTATGATGATAGGCCCTAAACAACTGATTAACATTCTACCCCTTCACCAAAACTTACTCAGTGGCCTTTCACTGTCATGTAACACAAAAGTTAAAGACCTTGGGGTAATTATTGACCAGGACCTCTCTCTAAACAGTCATGTAAAACACATTTCAAAAACATCCTTTTTCCACCTACAAAATATTGCTAAGGTTAGAAAGCTCCTATCTTTTGAGGATGCAGAAAAATTAATACACACATTTGTTACCTCCAGGTTTGATTATTGTACTGTAATGCTCTGTTCTCTGGGTGTAGTAATACCTGCATCAGAAACCTACAGCTAATACAAAATGCTGCACCCTGAACACTCACCAGGACTAAAAAATATGAACATATCTCTCCTATCCTTGCTTCCTTACACTGGCTCCCTATTAAAAGTCAAATCGATTTTAAAATACTCCTCCTTACTATGAATTGGTCTAAATCGGAGGCTATGCCTCCTTTAAGTGGCAATTTAAGTGGATGCCTGGAGGTTTGACTTACTTAGGGATTAAACTGACACCTGGTTTGGATAAAATAATGCAAGTGAATGTTTCTCCAATAATTCAAAATATTCGGCCTCTTTTACAGAACTGGGCAAAAATGAATCTTTCTTTATTAGGCAGAATTAATTTGGTCAAGATGATTATTTCCCGAAGATCCAATATATCCTGTATATGTTACCGTTGACATTTCCGCACAGCCTATTAAAGCTGTATAATACAGTTGTGGAGGGATTCGTGTGGGCAGGCAAGAAGCCAGCGTTTAATCGGTCCAAACTATCTGCTGCCAAAGATAAGGGTGGTTTAGCCTTGTCCAAAGTGGACTGGTACCATTATGCATTTTCACTCTCCCAGCTAGCTAAGGTATATAACTCTCCTGAGCAGAGGCCGTCATGGGTGAACTTTGAACTTAGGGCTTAAGGGCTTATGGCCCCTACTTCTTTGGAGGCCTTTTTTACTCAGATGGGAAGACCAGTATCCTTTAATGATCCAGTTTGGGCTTTTTTACTCAGATGGGAAGACCAGTACCCTTTAATGATCCAGTTTGGGCTTTTTTACTCAGATGGGAAGACCAGTACCCTTTAGTGATCCAGTTTGGGCTTTTTTACTCAGATGGGAAGACCAGTACCCTTTAATGATCCAGTTTGGGCTTTTTTACTCAGATGGGAAGACCAGTACCCTTTAGTGATCCAGTTTGGGCTTTTTTACTCAGATGGGAAGACCAGTACCCTTTAATGATCCAGTTTGGGCTTTTTTACTCAGATGGGAAGACCAGTACCCTTTAGTGATCCAGTTTGGGCTTTTTTACTCAGATGGGAAGACCAGTACCCTTTAGTGATCCAGTTTGGGCTTTTTTTACTCAGATGGGAAGACCAGTACCCTTTAATGATCCAGTTTGGGCTTTTGTGCTCAGATGGGAAGACCAGTACCCTTTAATGATCCAGTTTGGGTTTGTGCAAGAGACCTGGTTGAGAGCTCACCAATTCTTTAATACCAATCCTTATCTTACCTCGAGAGCTTCCATTTGATTACAGATTATGTTGGTAGCTTCTTGGTGTGCCTGTTCATGGGAAACACAGTCACAGCTTATTCATTACAAACTACTCCACAGAAATTATTGGACCCCTAGTAAACTAGCTAAACTGAAATTAGTAGACCGGGACACCTGTTGGAAATGTCAGAAGGAAGCTGGGACCTTGATTCATATGCTATATGACTGTGAAAATGTTCACTTGTGGGATGGGATTGTTACTCTCTTAAATGGCCTCTTTCAATGTAATCTCCCCAAGTCTCCTGTTTCATGTATCTTGGGTCTATTACCAGATGATGTTGATCTAACTGGAAGACAGAGGCTATGGGTACGACTGGTGACCGTAACAGTTACATTACATGTTTTTTTTCTTTCTTTCTTTTTGTTGTTGTGTCTCTACCTTGCTTACAAAAGAGACAAAGAACTGATAACATGGTTGTCATTTTTACTTGTTGTCAATGTATGTTGTGTTCTACTGTCTGGCAAAAACACCAATAAAAAAAATAAAATAAAATAAAAAAATACTCCTAACCTATAAAGCCCTCAATGGCCCAATGGCTCCAACATATATTAAAGACTTACTTGGCCCTTACCACCCTCCTAGAACCCTAAGATCCAAGAATCCTGAGAATATTCTTCCCCCCTCCACCACACACACACACACACACACACACACACACACACAAGCGGACACTCTCAATACCTTTAAGTCTAGACTTAAAACCTTCCTCTTCACTGTTTCCCATAGTTAGGGATGGTGCTGGTAAATCATCACTCCTCATGGTTCTTTTGGGAGGGACTGCCTCTGCTGTTGGCCCCAGCTGTGAGGCATGGAAGCCACTGACCATCCCTGCACCAGACCTTCGTTACGCTGCTATAGCTTAGCGCTGCCACACACCTCTCATGTGCCATGCCATGCAACTTGTAGTCTATCATGGTTACTACTGAACTACTGATTGTACTTTTCATGCGAACCCTGGCAGATGGTGTAACGTCCTGTCCTGTCCTGTCCCCTTGTACCCTTAGTTTGAATCCTTCTGTCTCCTCCTTGTGTTACTTCCTGTTAGTTCCTTATCACTTCCGGTTGCCCCTTGTTTACTTCCTGGTCCTGAGCTCCATGTGTTCCTGGCAGTATACAGTTAAAGAGAGAACAAAGAAGTGGCCAGTATTCATAAACACACATCTGACATTCTGACATGCTCACACTCACTCACTCACTCTCTCTCTCTCTCACACACACACACACACACATCTAATATACTGACATGCAAATACACACACACACACACATCTGACATGCAAACACACACACACACACACACAAACACACACACACACATCTGACATGCAAACACACACACAATGAGTGGGTTTGTTTGAGGGATCAAAAGACTGAATAAATATGTGTGGAGTCAGAATGACATGTTGCAGGGGCTTTAAAAACCACACAGATTATTTGGTTCAAATAACTACTTTAATCATAGTGCTTTAAAAACACCTCAGAGAGACAAAACAACTATAACATGTCAATACAACCCAAACATGTCAACATAAACAAAACATGTCAACACAACCCAAACATGTCAACATAACCAAAACATGTCAACACAACCCAAACATGTCAACATAAACAAAACATGTCAACACAACCCAAACACTTCAGCATAAACTGCAAGTCTACTAAAGTATACTAAAGTAGTGAATTACAGTGTATTCTGCTCTGGTTTAAAGTATGCTAGACTATGAAGGTCCTATATTCTCTGCGACTCTCCATCCATGACATTCTAGCGTTGTTTACAGAACACTAAACTATTACAGTCAAGTCAACAACATTCTGCTGTACTGTGGTCATGAGGACTCACACACCAAGGACGTCTGGACGTCTGGACGTCTGGGTGAACAAAGGGTGAAATCGCTCTTTCTACTTGTTCTACTCATGTTAAACACATGAGGCTAATGCAATCGGTTTTGCCTGTCTTTGCTAACGTCTCCCAGGCTTGTCCGATGCCTCAGAACTCTGTGCACAAAGTTGTTCCAGCAGCAGCTTTGTAGAAGAAAATAGCTGCACCTTCTTTGCAGGCAAAATGTTTCCCAAGTGAATGACCAGAAACCTGCTTCTGAACTCACGCTACAGCATAGCATCACTGAGGTTTGCATGCATGTCAACACATTTGCCCACTTAGGAGATGATATATCAGCAAAAGAGCACAGGACAGTTCTTAACCCCCCCCTCATTATGTACAAGTGGTGTTTTAGCAGCAAGCTAACTTTGACCTGTCTTCAGTCTGGTAGGTAGCATTGCAGTGGATGTATCAAATGAGTCTGCTACTGTGTAATCCAGTAACATGGTAGAGAATGATAAGTAAGGATGTCCTGATTGGTAGAATATGGAAAGTAAATGGTAGGGGGTTGTCCCTACCAATGCTGAGAGTTAATCTACGCCCTTGTCACACACACATCCCACCTGGTGGACAAGGACAACTCAGTGAAAGCGAGATCACACAAGGCACCATCACACACACTGACAATAAGTGACTCCAAAAACACACAAGGCACCATCACACACACCATACAGACACAAATAAACAAGTCAACAAGTCTTCCCTGTGTTTCCTTAAGCTTGTCTGCAGTTGTTAAACTGCCATCTGTCAGATCTCTGGAACAGGCGTCCAGATCTGGGGTGGAACAGAACGGGACTGACGTGATTAGAAGAAATGTAGCACATAAAACCTTTGTGCTCAGTTACACATGGATGCAACCCATACACACTTGGGCCACTATATGTGTACACACACACACACACACACACACACACACACACAGGAGTAATGGGCACACACACACACACACACACACACACACACACACACACACACACACACACACACACACACATTACGGCAGCAGTCTACGTATGCTGGTATGTCACATGATCAGAGAGTTCTTCAGGACTCTGGAAAGGATGAATTTGTTGGAGTGATAGATACTGGATATCTGATATTAGTCATAGATACTAGATGTCTGATATTAGTCATAGATACTAGATATCTGATATTAGTCATAGATACTAGATATCTGATATTAGTCATAGATGCTGGATATTAAGGGTACTGGATAATTGACGTTAATCATAGATATCTGAAATTAATGATACTGGATATCCGATATTAATCTGGAGACTAAGAGCTTTAATTTGGAGCCTTAATCTGGAGTGGCTGAACTGAACAGAAATGTATTGTGTAGGAGTCTCATATAAAGTATGATAACACATCTTAATCTGTAATGATGCAGTACACTACACACATACACACACACGCGTGATTCCACTCACGGTGATTAGGAGAGCTATTCTTGTGCGTAGATGACCTCAGGATCAGCAGTCTGTCAAACACACACACGCACACACACCTCAGGATCAGCAGTCTGTCAAACACACACACGCACACACACCTCAGGATCAGCAGTCTGTCAAACACACACACCGACACTCACCTCAGGATCAGCAGTCTGTCAAACACACACACGCACACACACCACAGGATCAGCAGACTGTCAAACACACACATGTACACACACCTCAGGATCAGCAGTCTGTCAAACACACACGCACACACACCTCAGGATCAGCAGACTGTCAAACACACACACACACACACACCTCAGACAATAAATCTATACTGCTATACAAACTGTACACTGACAATTAGCAAAAATGTGAGGGCTGTACTCAACCCTGTGAGATACTGTCAGTGTTTTCTATTATTATTATGATTATTATGATCACCTGAGTAGCATTTTTAGTAAGGCAACATTAGCCTCCAAAACTGAAGTTTTGTTGACCGCTGTTTGCACAGACCACAGATTTACATTTACATTTACATTTAGGCATTTAGCAGACGCTTTTATCCAAAGCGACTTACAAAAGAGGATAACATTCAAGCTACAACACAATGAACTAACAAGGAGTGCGTATTGCTAACATAGAATCTGCACTGTTTTAAGTTGAAAATGCAATAGTGTAACGCAGTGTAGAGAATTAAATTATTAAGTGCATTCTCAAAGTTTACGCCAGGAGATATTCTTGGAAGAGTTTAGTCTTCACAAGTTTCTTGAAGGTGGAGAGGGTATCAGTTGATCTGGTAGCACTTGGGAGGTCATTCCACCAGCGCGGAACCAGATATGAGAAGAGTCTGGACTGACCTGCACAAGGTGTTGGCCGTGCTAGAAAACGTTCCTTAGAGGAGCGTAGCGGTCGTCGGGTGACATAGGGCTTCAGAAGAGAATTCAAGTAGATGGGAGCAGAGCCATCATTCACCCTGTAGGCCAACATAAGTGCCTTGAATTTAATGCGAGCAGCCAAGGGCAGCCAGTGAAGTTCAATGAACAGAGGTGTGACATGTGCCCTTTTTGGCTGGTTAAAGACCAGACGTGCAGCTGCATTCTGGATCATGTGTAGCGGTCTCACTGCACAGGCTGGTAGGCCTGATAGGAGGACATTGCAGTAGTCAAGACGAGTGATAACCAGGGTCTGAACCAGGAGCTGGGTTGCATGTTGGGTTAGGTACGGCCTGATCTTCCTTATGTTGAATAGGGAAAAACGGCACGACCGAGCCACAGAGGCAACGTGATCTGCAAAGGTCAGTTGGTCATCGATCATGACACCTAGGTTTCTTGCCACCATCAGCGAGGTGATGTACAGTGCGAAGAGAAGGGGCCCCAGCACAGATCCTTGGGGTACTCCTGTGGTGAGTTGGTGAAGTGCCGATGTCTGTCCTAGCCACGATACGTTGAGCGACCGTCCAGTAAGATAGGACTTGAACCAGGAGTGCGCTGTGCCATCAATCCCAATGTTGGTCAGCTTGTCCAGTAGGATGCTGTGGTTGACCGTGTCAAATGCTGCTGATAGGTCCAGCAGGATGAGCACTGAGGACTGACCTGCCGCTCTGGCCTCTTTTAATGCTTCCGTCATAGACAAAAGCGCCGTTTCAGTGGAGTGGCCACTTCTGAAGCCGGATTGGTTGGAGTCGAGGAGGATGTTCTGAGTGAGAAATCCTGTGACCTGTTTAAAGACAGCTCGTTCAATGGCTTTGGAAAGGAAGGGAAGAAGAGAGACAGGCCGGTAGTTCTCCACTTGAGTGGGAGCGAGGGATGGTTTTTTGAGCAGTGGTGGGCTTGTTTGAAGGCAGTGGGAAATGTACCCCTAGTTAGTGACGCATTGACCACATGTGTGGTTGCTGTCACAATTGTGGGGGTTATGGCCTGAAGAAGGGTTGTTGGGATAGGGTCCAGAAGACAAGAGGTAGGCCGGCTGTCTGTGAGAAGCTTAGACACCTCTGCCTCGGAGAGAGGAGTGAAAGAAGAAAAGGAAGCAGTTGGTGTAGAGAGGCTAGGAGAAGGAACCTGTGTAGATTGGTTTGAGAACTGACTACTAATAGCTGCAACTTTGTTAGTGAAGAATGCAGCAAAAGTGTCAGCTGTGAGGTTAGTTGGAGAAGGTGGAGGAGGTGGGTTCAGTAAAGATTTAAAGGTGGAAAAGAGTTTCTTGGTGTCCGTGGCGTTGTTAATCTTGTCATGATGGAAAGCCTTTTTCGCAGCAGTGACACTGGATGAGAAGGAAGATAGTAGTACTTGGAATTGTGCTACAGATACAGAGAATATGTTCCAATGCTGATTGTCTTTAATCTTCAGTTCCATGTGCTGGTATCACTGTTGCCTCACTTTCCTGTCCTGTGTTTTCTGTTCCTTGATGGT
Source organism: Tenualosa ilisha (assembly GCA_015244755.2). Classification (NCBI taxonomy): domain Eukaryota; kingdom Metazoa; phylum Chordata; class Actinopteri; order Clupeiformes; family Clupeidae; genus Tenualosa; species Tenualosa ilisha. The sequence goes on from PYXC01002420.1 coordinate 690,353, forward strand.
GCCATTTGATGGTTGATTGACGCTGGTATGGGTGATTCTCATGCTACACTTCCTAAATGCAGCTTTGTATTTACTTGCAGTGCATTTAACACATATGACAGTTTTTCAATAAACAATATTGTTTTTCACATGCTGTAACTTCCCATCATTTTTTGATGTTTTAACCCAAAATTATGCACATAGGTACTTAATTGCTAAAACCTGTCATCTGTTTAGTCATAAATGCCTACTCATTTTAACACGTTAGCAGTTTGCCTTTTCAGCTACACATTATTAGTGCCTTTTTTTTTTTAAACGACACATTTCAGTATGCTACAATAGTTCACGTATTTAGTGTACTAAACATTTTGTAATCAGACATTTGTGTGGAAATGGCTCACACATTGACTGTGTATAATTTTACACAACATGTGTTGTCCCTAATTGCACTCACCACATTCAAATTCTGCAAAGAATGTGCCATCTTTTTTGCAGCGCACAGAGCACTAATTCCCCTCCTCCCCACCCCAACTCTATGGTTAGACATTCCCTCTCAGCTCTTACTATGGGTTTGAAGTCTGCTTCAAGTTTTTCATGGTGACCCAATGCAGACAGAGCACTTTGTACTCGTCATTATCACTCTGTACTCATCATGATCACTCTGTACTCTCCATGATCACTCTGCAATCTACTCCACTCTTTACTCTTCATGACCACTCTCTACTCTGCTCTACTCTGTACTCTTCATGATCACTCTGTACTCTCCATGATCACTCTGTACTCTACTCCACTCTATACTCTTCATGATCACTCTGTACTCTTCATGATCACTCTGTACTCTACTCCACTCTATACTCTTCATGATCACTCTGTACTCTTCATGATCACTCTGTACTCTCCATGATCACTCTGTACTCTACTCCACTCTGTACTCTTCATGATCACTCTGTACTCTACTCCACTCTATACTCTTCATGATCACTCTGTACTCTACTCCACTCTGTACTCTTCATGATCACTCTGTACTCTACTCCACTCTGTACTCTACTCCACTCTGTACTCTTCATGAGCACTCTCTACTCTGTACTCTTCATGATCACTCTCTACTCCACTCTGTACTCTTCATGATCACTCTCTACTCTACTCTACTCTGTACTCTTCATGAGCACTCTCTACTCTGTACTCTTCATGATCACTCTCTACTCTACTCTGTACTCTTCATGATCACTCTCTACTCTACTCTGTACTCTTCATGAGCACTCTCTACTCTGCTCTACTCTGTACTCTTCATGATCACTCTGTACTCTACTCTGTACTCTTCATGATCACTCTGTACTCTACTCTGTACTCTTCATGATCACTCTGTACTCTGCTCTACTCTGTACTCTCCATGGCCTCACAGGGTTTCTGCTACATGTGCCTGGCACGGTTTCTTTAAACTATGCTACAGCAACAAGAAATGCAGCAATTTATTAATAAATAACAATTCTTTCACCAAAAGCATATTTCCTCTACCTGAATAGTTGCCAAGTGAATACAGCAAATGTAAGTTCTGTATGGCACAGTATTATATGGAAACTCAGCACAGATAACTATTGTATTATATTATTATATACAGTACACATTTTGTATATGTATACAGTAGTTTATATATATATATATATGTTTGAGTAATTGTCAAAGCACATTAAATAGACTTCAGAGAACTCGTTACTACACTGACTGACCGCTACCGTCGTTTTCCGTCGAGTTTTCTGCTGTAAAACAAAGACTACAATGGAGGGGTTGTTCCAAATTGATGAATACATTTGCTTATACTGGGATGCATGCAGAAGCTTATGGACTTTTGCCCATGTCTCTCTGGAGCACTGCAGGATTGGGTTTGGCCGATTCTTCCTCTGAAGAGTTTGTGACAGAGCTTCAATTGGACCAGACGGAGACACCAATTCCCTTTCTATATCCAACCATCCCAAGCTTGACCTCTCAACAGACCAGTGCTTAGAGAGTGTAAACACCTCAAAAGACATTTCATATAACTCCACATTAGGCAAACCCAACCCCCCTTTGCTTCTAGTAGTAAACAGCTTTTCAAGTTTTAAACGGGAGCTCTTTCCATTCCATAGGAAATCTCTAACTATTTGATTACACTGTTTGAAAAAAGAATCTGGGACTGTTAATGGCACCATCATAGATATATCATTTACCTGTGGAGCAAGCATCATTTTGATAGTGTTAACTTTCCCCCATAGGCTGAGATTAATCAGTTTCCACTTTTCCAGATTAGTCTCTATACGTTGAAGCAATGGGGAAATGACTTTGACCTACATCATTAAATCTGGAGTGAGGCCAATCCCAAGATACTGCATCCCAGACTCGATCCACTTAAACTGGAGTGAATTGTTTATTGTTGAGAGACAGGCCCTAGACACTTATTTAGACTAATCTTCTAACCTGATATTTCAGAGAAGGCTTCCATAATCTTAAGGAACCTGGGAGCTGAGGAAGCAGGATCCACAGAGAGCCAAAGAATATCATCGGCATATAGAAAGAGCTTATGCTCCCTTCCCCCTGCCCTCACCCCCCTTATGCTTGTGTCTGTTCTGACAGCCGTAGCAAGTGGCTCAGGAAATAAAATAAACAATAATGGGGAAAGGGGATCTCCTTGTTTTGCCCCTCTGGTTACATTGAAAAAAGATGAAACTATACCATTGGTCAAAACTGATGCCCTTGGCTCTGCATATATTAACTGTATCCACTTAATGAATCCTGGTCCAAAAGCAAAGCTCTTTAGCACATACATCAGAAACCCCCACTCCACTCTATCAAACGCCTCCTCTGTGTCTAAAGAGAAGGCAGCAACAGATTCATCAGACTCCCTGCTTTGCCACATCAAATGGAGTAGCTGTCAGAGGAAGACCTGCCTTTTACAAATCCCACCTGATCTGGATCTATAATATGTAGAATAATATATATATTTATAATATATGGAATAATGTTCTCAAAGCGCATAGATAAAACTTTAGTGAGAATTTTATAGTCTACATTAGTCAGACTAATGGGACAGTAACTGGCTGGATCAATAGAATCTTTACCCTCCTTAAGAATGACAGAAATGACTGCTTCATTAGGAGTGTTTGGCAAATGACCAACTTCTAAGGCTTCAGAATATACCTGTGTCAAGACAGGAGCCGAAATATCAATATACAGCTTGTAATACTCAACCGGAAAGCCGTCTAAACCAGGAGCTTTACCTGTCTGCATTGATTGTATGGCCTGTCTCACTTCCTCCTCTCTAACAGGGGTTTCCAAATGCTGCACTTGCTCTGGAGACAGACTTGGGAGTTTCATTTGGGAAAACCAGCTTTCAAGTTTTTCAGGGTTAGAAACGGTATCAGAGAAGACATGTATTCTGTGCCTGCACACTGGCAGTAGCAAAATTCTTCACTATGCAGCAGTCATCCATCTTTGAACACATAACTTGTGTATGGCTTATGTATGGCTATGTAGCCAGGCTAGCTATTTATGGCTATGTATCCAGACTAGCTATTTATGGCTATGTGTCCAGGCTAGCTATTTATGGCTATGTGTCCAGGCTAGCTATTTATGGCTATGTGTCCAGGCTAGCTATTTATGGCTATGTATCCAAGCTAGCTATGTATGGCTATGTATCCAGGCTAGCCATGTATGGCTATGTATACAGGCTAGCTATGTATGGCTATGTATCCAGGCTAGCTATGTATGGCTATGTATACAGGCTAGGGCTGCCTAGTGCTTCTGCCCAATATCAGATTTCACTAGAGCACAGTCAGGGATCTCTTAATTAGATTAGGTTTCTTCCAACAAAAATGACTGAAAATAGTACAAACAAGGTAAAATAGATACAATTTCAATATATCAGTGATTTATTACACTGGTGGAAGGTTAATGTTAGAACTTGTTCCAATGTTCCCACCAATGTAATAACTTCCTACCAGCATAATAATGAATCAATCCATTGGTGGGATATTTGTATTACGTTTGCAGGGTTATTACATTTCAAAAGTGCATATTTTTATTACGTTGGTTTATTACATTGGTGGGTGTTACAGTGCACACAGAGTAACGTAACATCCACGGCTTCTCAAAATTTGGCTTCTTTATACTTTACGTGGGCAAGGCAAGTTTATTTCTACAGCATATTTCAGAAGTGTTTTACAAAGATAGTCAAAGAACAGTGAATAATAGACAATTAAATTACATAAAAATGATTGAGAAAAAAAATACATAAATAAAATGATTAAAAAAAATAAAATCATAATTTTTAGAGAATCAAGCAGCTATAGACCACTGGTGAACCACCGTTCAGTGGAAAAGAACAGCAGTCAAACCCATTTGGACCAATTTACACTTGTCACAAACGTGTTCAAACAGAGCAGAGCACTTAAACACAGAGACCGGCAATCTCCCTTTTCCAAGAGCCAAATCCGAGTTGAACAAACCGAGTGCTGTTGAAATTAGTATCATCAAATCATCACACATCTCTTGTGTACATCACCATGGACACATCACTTTGGACTGGCCTCACACTTTTCCTCCTGATGCACCAAATACAGATTGTCTGCAGTGACTGGTACTGGGTACGGTAACTCAACCGCCTGTCAAGTGAGTCAGTGAGTAACATGTCCAGTAAGTAGGCCACACACAATGTGCTGTGAGCTTCACCAGTAGGTCCAGAGTCCTGCCACTGTTTGTCGCCTACAGGCAGCCTAGAGATTTCTATCACTTCACTTAAGTGTAGGGAAGTAACTCAACTCAACTCACGATAAGATACGATGCATAATATTATGGTCATGATACCATATGATACAATGTTTTTTTTTTTTAATGTAGACAAATTGTTATCAAAAATAATAATAAACTAATACATTTAGTTTTCATTAAAGCTGCCGATACAAATTTAGCATAACTCATTTCTAACAAAAAATAGTTTATGTTTAAGAATTTAAATGAACTACCAAACCTGTCAGGTTTTTGTTAAATCTGAACACGTGACGCTAAAAATATGTAGGCCTCTTACCACCACTTGTCATCTGATTTACTCTGTCAAAGTAACTCTGTCACTACTGAGTTTGACTGTTACGTAGGCCTAGGATAGGGTACTTAACTTGAGTAAAACATATGGGCTATACTACGATTAAGTACACTATGTGGCCTAGGATAGGATACTTAACTTGAGTAAAACATATGGGCTATACTACGATTAAGTACACTATGTGGCAACAGAATTTCTTTATGGACAAAATCATGTCAAAATCATGACTACAAAATCATGTCAAAATCATGAATACAAAATCATGTCAAAATCATGACTACAAAATCATGTCAGCTAATCATTCTTAGGACTCCATTTAGCCTTTTCATCTCTTAAGATACAAAAAAGTGTGTCTGACAATTAGCCAACATGAAAAGTCACGAGTGCAGGACAAGAGGGACTTTATTTGCTGACAAGAGCAACATGGTTCTCTGGTGAATGTTGTCACGTCAAAATCTTTGCGGGATCAATGGATATTTCTTTTATGGATAATCTCTTGAGTGTTGGATTAATTAGCGTGATGGTGGAACAGAGACAGTGAAGCTCATTGAACAACTTCAGAGTGAGTATTTACGTGTGTCTTTTATGTCTTCCAGTCTAGCGTTAGCTGTTAGCTCTAGTTAACGTAATGCGGTGGTGACAGGTGTTTGCACAAACTGGACAGGAGTTGTTTAGCCTTTGCTCAGGTTCGCTGTGCTATGATGCTTGCTGAATCTCTCTCAGTGGGCCTACAGAAAGTAGCTTGAGTATGGCTTGTTTTTAAATAATAATGAAAAAAAAACATATTGCTATATTTTTCATCCTCACACAGTCGGAGCAAAATTTCACTGTTTGACGGTGTATCTTTACATCCCTACTCAACCGACCTGTCAAGAGTTTTCCTCTTATGCTGTGCTGAGTCTAGGCCGTTAGTTCTTCAAATAAAAAAAAATAGTATACTATAGTAGTATGCAATAGTATGGAATAGTATGCAGCATCATATTCTGTAAGTGTATATGTAAATGTATGCCTAGACAATACTGTCCTTATCTTGTAGTTATAGTATAGTATATTATAGTATATTTACTCTTTTGATCCTGTGAGGGAAATTCTGTCTCTGCATTTATTCCAATCAGGAATTAGTGACACACATACACACACACACACACACACACACACACACACACACACAAAGCGAACACATACACACACACACACACACACACAGCGAACACATACACACACACACACACACAGACACACACAGCGAACACATACACACACACACATACACACGGACACACACAGCGAACACATACACACACACACACACACACACACACACAGACACACACAGCGAACACACTAACCCTGCAGGCAGTGCCTCACTCAAGGCCAATGGAGAGTCACCAGTCACCATTCATCTTTGAGATACTTCACTTAAGAAGCAAACAGCTATGCTGTAGTTTATGCCTGCTGAGGTGTTCAGAACATATAGTAAAATCCTCCCTAGGAAATGTGTCATTTGTGTAAAATTAAAACAGTTATTTGTTTTCTGTGATTAATCACAATCTAGACTAGCTGTAAAATAGCTCTTCGAGAGAGTCCTACATACACCATTCCACTGCCAACAGCTCAGCACACACTCTTCTGCTAACACAGAGAAAATGTTGTTCCAAAAAGCCACTCACTTGGACTTATGGAGGACAATACACTCACTTGGACTCATGGAGGATAACACACTCACTTGGACTCATGGAAGAAAATACACTCACTTGGACTCATGGAGGACAATACACTCACTTGGACTCATGGAGGATAATACACTCACTTGGACTCATGGAGGATAATACACTCACTTGGACTCATGGAGGATAATACACTCACTTGGACTCATGGAGGATAATACACTCACTTGGACTCATGGAGGATAATACACTCACTTGGACTCCATAATGTGGGAAGATACAAAGAAGATGCATTTAGAGATCCAAGAATCTCCCTTCCAACTGTCTGAAGACAAGAAGATTCATAGGGAAGTCTGCCTTTAGATACTCCATTCTTCTGGGTAAGTGTGTGAGTGTGTGAGTGTGTGGTATATAGAGGTTCTATTTTTCCATGCGTGGTGTGTGTGGTATATAGAGGTTCTGTATATACCACACACACCACGCGTGAAAAAACAGAACCTCTATATACCACACACACGGCACGCGTGGAAAAACAGAACCTCTATATACCACACACACACCACGCGTGGAAAAATAGAAACGGCTGTGGTGTGTACGGTCTAATCTGTTAACATGCATTCAAAAGGAAAATGGACCAAAAACATGTCCACACCACAAACACATAGATTACAATATGAATGAGCTGTTAGCTTTCAAAATCTCAAAAAAAAAGTACTCCACTGCACCCACATCCCTGATATAGAAAAAGTATGATGTGTTCCCTGCAGAGAATATCGCTTGATCAGCACCGAATGGTCTACCTGGTGTAAGGTGGATTAAGATGGTTCAAGCTGGTTTGACCAATTTGTGATGTTCACTCTAGCTGTTTTTATTGGCCATATATCAGCCATTTCTAGTTTCCACACCAGCATAATCAGGCTCTTCCAACAATATTCCGTTTGTACGTGGACATGTGACCATCTTCTCAAGCATATCTAGCGACTGGCCCAACCAACTAAAACATCAAGGCTGAATAAAACATCTTGACCAGCATAAACTGATTGACTTGGCTGGTTGACTTGGTAAACTGACTAGATCAAATGAATCATTAAGTCATTTCCCGATCCTTTCCCACCTCCCATCTCTCTCTCCCACTCTTTTGGGAAGGTGGGAGGGTGGGGGTGATCTGGTGTGCATTACACGCCAGTGATGGTTGGCCATCTGATGGAATTCCGGACAAATTCTCTAGAGAAGAAGTCAGATTAGGATGAGTACACTACTTCTCCACACACACACACACACACACACACACACTCAAAAAGACACAAGTATAAAGAGACACCGACATAAAAACACAAGTGTACACACACACATCCAAATACATATACACACACAAGTCAAGGATGGGTTAGTTCCAGTGGAGGGCAGCCTCAGATAGTCTCTTTGAGAGAATCCTGAGGGCACACACCGGAAAACAGACAGGACTCCCCTACACACACACACACACACACAAACACACACACACACACACCAAAGAGAGAGACCCTGAGGAGCATCTGACACACACAGGAAAACAGACAGGACTCCCCTACACACACACACACACACACACACACACACACACACACACACACACACCAAAGAGAGAGACCCTGAGGAGTATCTGACACACACAGGAAAACAGACAGGACTCCCCTACACACACACACACACACACAAACACACACACACACACACACACCAAAGAGAGAGACCCTGAGGAGTATCTGACACACACAGGAAAACAACCCCCCTACCACCAGCACTAGAGAGACAGGGAGAGAAGAGGGGGATAGAGAGAGAAGAAGGGGGGATAGAGAGAGAAGAGGGGGATAGAGAGAGAAGAATGGAGAGACAGGGAGGGGGAGACAGAGAGAGAAGAGGGGGATAGAGAGAGAAGAGGGGATAGAGAGAGAAGAATGGAGAGACAGGGAGGGGGAGACAGAGAGAGAAGAGGGGGATAGAGAGAGAAGAATGGAGAGACAGCTGAACAACATTCTACCCCTTCACCAAAACTTACTCAGTGGCCTTTCACTGTCATGTAACACAAAAGTTAAAGACCTTGGGGTAATTATTGACCAGGACCTCTCTCTAAACAGTCATGTAAAACACATTTCAAAAACATCTTTTTTCCACCTACTAATATTGCTAAGGTTAGAAAGTTCATCTCCTTTGAGGATGCAGAAAAATGAACACACACATTTGTTACCTCCAGCCTCGACTATTGCAATGCTCTGTTCTCTGGGTGTAGGAATACGTGTATCAAAAACCTACAACCTATTAAAAGTCGAATTGATTTTAAAATACTCCTCCTAACCTACAAAGCCCTCAAGGGCGATGCACCAACATATATTAAAGACTTACTTGTCCCTTACCACCCTCCTAGAACCCTAAGATCCCAAAATGCTGGTCTCCTTGTAATCCCAAGAATATCAAAATCTACGATAGGAGGAAGAGCCTTTTATTACCGTGCACCCCTCCTGTGGAATAATCTCCCCCCCCACATTGGACAAGTAGACACTCTCAATACCTTTAAGTCTAGACTTAAAACCTTCCTCGTTACTGTTTCCCATAGTTAGGGATGGTGCATGGCAAATCATCACTTCTCATGGGTCTTTTGGAAGGGACTGCCTCTGCTGCTGCCCCCAGTTGCGAGGCATGGTGGCCACTGACCATCCCTGCAGTGGTGCTGGGTTACCATGCATCACACCTTAGTTATGCTGCTATAGGATTACAGGGTTACCACAAAACCTTCATGTGTCATGCAGTACAACTCTCTCTCTCTCTACCTATATATATTTTTATACATATATGTATGCCCAATTACACATTTGCTCTCTGATGTGTGAGCCTGGCCTAATTCACTTTCTTCCTCTGTCCACAATCATCTCTGCTGAATGTCATCCCTTCCTCCTTCCGGCGGACTCCTCCTGAATTGAATTGAAGGAGAGAGGTAGAGAGAGGTAGAGAGAGGTAGAGGAGGTAGAGGGAGGTAGAGGAGGTAGAGAGAGGTAGAGGGGTAGAGGAGGTAGAGGGAGGTAGAGAGAGGTAGAGGGAGGTAGAGGGAGGTAGAGGGGGGTAGAGGGAGGTAGAGAGAGGTAGAGGGAGGTAGAGGGGGGTAGAGAGAGGTAGAGGGAGGTAGAGGGAGGTAGAGAGAGGTAGAGGGAGGTAGAGGGAGGTAGAGAGAGGTAGAGGGAGGTAGAGAGAGGTAGAGGGGGGTAGAGGGAGGTAGAGAGAAGTAGAGAGAGGTAGAGGGAGGTAGAGAGAGGTAGAGGGAGAGTAGCTGTGGGCACACAGAGGGGGATCGTTTGAGGGGACTGTCTGAATTTGTGTGTGTGTGTAGGGGGATTGTTTAAGGGGATTGTATGACTGTGTGAGTGTAGGGGGATCGTCTGAGTGTGTGTGTGTGTGTGTGTGTGTGTGTGTGAAGGGGAATCGTTTAAGGGGAGTGCCTGAGTGTGTGTGTGCAGAGGGATCATTTAAAGGGATTGTCTGAGTGTGTGTGTTTCATTTAAGGGGACTGTCTTAGTGTGTGTGTGTGTGTGTGTTTGTTTCATTTAAGGGGACTGTCTTAGTGTGTGTGTGTGTTTGTTTCATTTAAGGGGACTGTCTTAGTGTGTGTGTGTGTGTGTGTTTCATTTAAGGGGACTGTGTGTGTGTGTGTGTTTCATTTAAGGGCACTGACTTTGTGTGTGTGTGTGTGTGTGTGTGTGTGTGTGTGTGTTTCATTTAAGGGGACTGTCTGAGTGTGTGTGTGTGTGTGTGTGTGTGTGTATGTGTGTTTCATTTAAGGGGACTGTCTGAGTGTGTGTGTGTGTGTGTGTGTGTGTGGTTGTGTGTTTCATTTAAGTGGACTGTCTGAGTGTGTGTGTGTGTGTGTGTGTGTGTGTGTGTGTGTGTTTCATTTAAGTGGACTGTCTGAGTGTGTGTGTGTGTCTGAGTGTTTCCATTTCTCTTGTGCAGCATCTCCATTTGATCTCAGCTCTGATCCTCATTCATCATGGGGATTCTCCTCCTGCCTCTCTCTCACACACACACAGCAGGACCACCATGGCAACACACACAGACACTCACACACACACATTCAGAAACAGCTGCAGACATCCAAGCACACACACATATTGCCATATTAGTGGCACACTAGGCTCTTGTTCCTGTGAAAAAGTGTGTGTGTGTGTGTGTGTGTGTGTGTTTAGGGCTACTGGAAACAGACAACATACCAGCAGCCTCCTCTGGAACACTTTAGAATAGCCCTACTAGTTTGGTTACTGACACTGAATAGCACTTATGAGGCTTTACTATCACACATAGCTGTTAATAGTTACTAAATAATTTATTACATATAGCTCTAACTAGTTACTAAAGAGTCTATTACATATAGATGTAACTAGTTACTAAAGAGTCTATTACATATAGATGTAACTAGTTACTAAAGAGTCTATTACATATAGATGTAACTAGTTACTAAAGAGTCTATTTCTCACTAGTTTTCATTTGTGACACACAGAACTGAATGCCACACAGCTGAGTTGTCAGATCATACTATGGGTGCAATTGGTTTTAATGCAAACACTCCTATCAAAGAATGACATGTGGAGTGTTGATTAAAGTAGAGTGTGGAGAGGGTCCAGAGTCATAGAACTTCTCCGGCTCTGTTCAAGATCTGGTTCTAGAGCTCAGAACAATGAGCTTGACCACTGGCACCACCCCCTGGATCGTCATGGCGTTTCTCTGGAACATTCTGTCTAGGGTCACAGAGACACTCCTTCAGGGCAGGTGGAGAGAGGCTCACCCAAGGAGCCACACACACACACACACACACACACACACGCCTGGGCCCTTTCCTCCTCTTCTCTCTTCCTCTTAAATCCCTCCATTGAAGAAGAAAGGAGAGTTGGACTGCACACTTGAACCACCACACAATCAGCAGGTGCAGCCAGCATGTGTGTGTGTGTGTCTGTGAGAGGGAGAGTGTGTATGTATATGAGCCAGTGAGTGAGTTTGAGTGTGTGTGTGTAAGCATGTGGTGCACATGCCTGTGTACATGGTTTAAGTCCATGCTATTACATACATACAAGCAGGAGAGTGCGTGTGAGTGTGTGTAAGTGTGTGTGTGTGTGTATGGGTGTGAGAATGTGTGTGTGCATGTGTATTGGGGTTTTGCGTGTCAAGGGCCCTTTGAGGATTAGGTTACCTCCAGACAGAGAGCAACAGGAAGTCTCCTCACACGCGACTGTCCACAGCAGACATTTACTGCCCTAACACACACACACACACACACACACACACACACACACACACACACCGCCCCACCATCTCCAACTCTATCTCTCTGTCAGTAATCACACGCTCCGGTTCTCCTCCTCCAATGGCTTCCCCTTTCCTGCGTTCCTCAAAGGGCCGCGGGGAACCGGAAGGCTGCGGAACGCGTTCTCTAATCTTGGCCCCCTCCTGAACCCCCTGAGCTCAGAGGAATCGGAAGGCTGAAAACGTTCTAGAACATCAGCACAGGCCCCTGGGTGCCGTTACCTGACCCAGCACTTTGTGCTGTCGGCTGGGGGTCGGCTGTGTGCCTGTGTGTGTATAGAGATGTGTAAGGTACAGTGTGTGTGTGTGTGTGTGTATAGGTATGTGTGGTACAGTGTGTGTGTGTATTTAGCTGTGTATGGTACAGTGTGTGTGTGTGTATACATGTTTATTGCTCAAAGTCAAAAAACAGCCCATCTTTTCAGGGAACAGCAGTGGTTAGGACTTACCCCCCCACACACACAACAGACTCACAACAGACTCACACATGCACACACACACACACACACCCATGACAGGCACACACCACACACATACGACAGACTCTCATCAGACTCACACTACAAACACACACACCTCTGACCTGAGACCTGCACCTGATGCATTGCAGAGAAAGACTGCGCCAGACTAGACCATTAGACTATTAGATTAGAGCAGGTGGAGTGTTTGGGCATGTGTATATAAGTATCTACAGACATATTGTGTGTGTGTGTGTGTGTGTGTGTGTGTGTGTGTGTGTGTGTGTGTGTGTGTGTGCATGTGTGTGTGTATGTGTGAGCGCACCTGTGTGTGTACTTCTCTTCTGCTCTAGAGAGCATCTGACTGTTTAGCCTCAGGTTTGGTTTGGACCAGAGGATGAATCTCACACACACACACACACACACACACACACACACACTAGAGGTGCAAGCTCCTTCAGCTGTGCTGGCTGGGGTCACGTCATCTTTCATAGCAAAGATCAAAGGTCACCAGGAAGAGGGCCATTCAGTGGGAAAGATTCCTTCCTGCCAGCAGGCATCTCCGGGGAGATAGAGGGGTGCTGTGGATGTGAGGTTAACGAGATGCATCCGTCTTCCGACTCAAACTCAGGGCCCAAGACACACTGCGCTCAGACAAAACACACACACACACACACACACACACACACACACACACACACACACACACACAAACACAAACACAGTAAAGAACCGTTCTTCACTCTGACTAAAGTAGAACACATTAATGAACTGTTCTGTGCTCAGACACATTGGGCTCCTCAAATACATATGTATACTGTATGCAGTACTCCACAAGAGAACCCATTTAAGAACAGTTCTGCTCTTCAGAGCAATACAAATCTTCTATATAGAACAACTCTTCAGAGAACTGCATTAAAGAACCGTTCTATCTCCAGTCCCAAAGAGAACTCAACAACCTGTTCTCACAAACTAGTGAACTCTTTCTCTCAGTACAAAGGCACTACTGTGGAGACACACTAGTGAACTCTCTCACTCTCACAGATACTTTGACCATGTGGTGCTTGGTTTTCTCCTGGAGATGTTTCATCACTGTCCATCTGATGGAGAAACTGACCTCTGCAGGGTGGGCCAAGTAGGAGACACACACACACACACACAGTTGCCTATGCAGTGGACTAGGCCTTAGCAGACCAGATGTGACCCCAGTAGTGACCCTCCACGTGAGCAGATTAAGTGATTGCATTATCATGAAAGATCACAAAACAAGCTTTCAAATGATGCCCATTATCCTGGACACCAAACTACACAGATAATCACATTCAAAGAGTCAGGATTTGTAAAACTGGGCAAAGGAAATGGAGAACTACGGCTGTTAAAGTCACCACCACTGTGACCTTATCGGCCATTTTGTTTGGCCGCTGCTATGCTGAACATTACGTCTCTGAGCATTATGAACTGTGGACACTTTGTTTCAAATTTAGGGCATCATTCAGGCTAACACATCTCTAAAATAATGTAGCGTAATCTGCTGTAATCCCCCTGTTGCAAGTTAACAATGTTGGACAACTTGTTTGTTTTGTTTGCCATTACGTCAATCTCTCTCGACATGTACATCATTAGTGTTCTCTAACCAGTGCTATGCAACCATAGCCCTATACAGCATCAAGAGAACTATGAAACACATCTAGCTTCAGCAGAAACAGCAACAGCCTCACGTGTGCCCCACTGTAATATTCCCCCAGAAACAGCAACAGCCTCACGTGTGCCCCACTGTAATATTCCCCCAGAAACAGCAACAGCCTCACGTGTGCCCCACTGTAATATTCCCCCAGAAACAGCAACAGCCTCACGTGTGCCCCACTGTAATATTCCCCCCAGAAACAGCAACAGCTTCACGCGTGCCCCACTGTAATATTCCCCCCAGAAACAGCAACAGCTTCACGCGTGCCCCACTGTAATATTCCCCCCAGAAACAGCAACAGCTTCACGCGTGCCTTACTGTAATATCTCCCCCAGAAACAGGACTTTGTTCTTTCCCTCCAAATTCTGTTTAGTCTAGAAGCAGGGTTCCACTCAAACCAGTGAAGAACACAACATGTAAAGAAATCACAACACACAATCCACACCGTTACTAAAAGTGTGTGTATGTTTGTGCGTGCATGTGTGTGTGTGCATGCGTGCGTGTGTGTATGTGGGAATGCTGGACTCCAGATTTCTCCTAGAATAGCTGGGGTCACAGCATAGCGCAGATGCATAAGAGAAGGAGAGTTTTTTTTAGTTATGTTTTAAAATAATTTTTATATTTTTCTAACCCTACTCTGGTCTGGGACCAGTTCTCATGCCCCGTGGCCCTGTGTCATATCCTGTGCTTGGGTCACAGACAAGGGCGGGACTACATACACCCCAGGGACACACTCACATACCATTGGCTGATCTGTTTTGAAGAGAGGCCAACTGACTAATCATGAATACTCAGCAGTTCCGCCTCCCACACACACACACACACACACACACACCTGTGACCATAAATCATCCCATGCCTGTGATCTGGAGCGGATGGATTACCTGGATTTCCTATCCAGTGCTTTGAGGTGTGTGTGTGTGTGTGTGTGTGTGTGTGTAAGTAAGAGAGAGAGAGAGAGAGAGAGAGATCTGGGTGGATAAACTGATATTTTCTGCCCAATTCCTTTGGTTTGATCATGAGTCATGATTATATCCGATACTCTCTATGGAAGCCCACTATAAAGTGCTGAGTTGGTCTGAGTCCACTATTAAATGTGGTGTCTGTTGGGCTTGTTTACGTGCACTTGTGCCTTTTTTTTCTTACACGTCTTTGCCACATCAAACAGACATTTTTTTAAATGAAAACTCAATGAAGATTTTTCAAAATGCTGGATTCCATGGATCCATGTAAACAAGTAAAACATTTTTTTAATTGACGACAGGATACTACATGTCTTAAATTAGCATTTCAATGTTTGCGACAAATAAACCCCTTGATCCTTGGATTGAGTCCTTCTACTTCAGGCATTGCCTGCTGCAAGAGGCAATGGTAACCATGACGATAGAAGGTCGCACAGTGAGAGTTCATGGTTCGAGTTCTAGAACGTGTGGAAATTGCCATGTAAACTCAACACAAAAACAAACACATAAAACCATATCTCTAGATACATGTAAACAGGCCACAAGTCCAAGTTTGGTCCTGATGCAGTGACTTTAGATGATCTGAAGAATGGAGAAGTGTCTTTAAATCATCTGAGCAGTGTATGTCTTAGTCCCATATTGAGACTCCAAACAAATGTTACAAGACTGAATTTCTTGTTGCTAGTATGGTGTAGTAAAACCACTAAGAAGACAACTTAATTTAGGTTGTTTATATTCAATTACAATTTATGTAAAATAATTTAGCATCATGATTTACATCTAATAGAGGAACATCTCCACCTAGTGGTCACATGATTGAACAGCACTATCCCTCCAAGATTGTCTTTTTTTCTTGAAAAACAAACAATTTTTAAAGTCTATAAAGTCTATGCCAGGGGTGGCCAAACTATGGCCTGGGGGCAACTGCAGCTCTCTTCTCTTAAGTCAAAAAAATAAATAAAACAAAACCTGGCCCATTGTGACATTATTCTGATTTTACAGTATATGTGCATCACATACCACTTGTTTTAGGTGGACTGTGGGTTTTGGATCTAAAATGCAGTGGGTCTAAAAGCGGTTGAAAACTGGTGCTCTTAGGCCATTGGCCGATTAGATTGTTCAGTATGTAGCCGGCAAACATAAAAGTTTGGCCTCAACTGGTCTATGCACAAGTCCGTGGAAAGACACATGGTCCTGGCAATAATTACAAACCCTGTCTTGTTTTGGTCCTGGGATCTATTATCCCTACAGGCCCAGCTCAGCTCAGCTCACTGCAGGTTTGGGGTGGAGGCTCCGAGGTAGGTGCGCAGGTCGGAGAGGTTCGACCTTATTATTTTTGCTGGAATGGTTTCCATATTTAGTCTCTGGTAGGCGGCGAACCGGTGACATCCTCCGAACGAGTAGAAGTAGTTTCCTCCCCGCTCGCCCTTAATCCACAGCACATCAATAGGGGGAACTGTCCGCACGTCCTGCGTTTCCTGTGACTGTAGTTCCACACAAACAGACAGGCGTACGGAGATGACCGTTAAAACACTGTACAATGGCAAACACACACGCTGTCATAGTTAACTTTGTAAATGTCTTCATCAGGTTTACGAACATTTAGGTACTCGAGTCCATTTGCGTCATCAGGATCCTATGGTTGGTTTTAAAACAGAAACAATGGCTTTACGTTAGGCCATCGCCCATGGGACGCTATAAAAGTTATCTGGTGGCCAAATCAGCCGCATTGTTCGGGTAGCCGGGGATGTCACAGGAATTGGCCTAACTTACCTGTATTGTGTTCATGAGACTTTGAACTTTGTTCTCGTCCAAAACCGACGGAATGGGTCGGATGATGACATTCATTGGAACATTGTGGACTTCCTCGATATTATCGGAATGAATGGATCTGTTTTCGGGTGGAAGGCTGCCCATTTCCACCTGGTGGTAGACCACTACCTGTCGGAATGTGAATGTCGTTAAACTCTTGGTGCCTCTCTTCACAAAATGCAACATCACA
>PYXC01002420.1:712500-715000 GCA_015244755.2 Tenualosa ilisha
GATTCCTGCATTTAATTAAGAGTAAGAACTAATTCAGACTTGTGGTGCATCATAGGCTATATGAACTAATTTAGACTTATGGTGCATCATAGGCTATATGAACTAATTCAGACTTGTGGTGCACCATAGGCTATATGAACTAATTCAGACTTGTGGTGCACCATAGGCTATATGAACTAATTCAGACTTGTGATGCACCATAGGCTATATGTTGTGTGGATGGATTTAGGCAGGCTTCATACGAAACAGACCATAATCACGCTCTTGAAGCGCTGAAAACTGGGTTATTTGACATCAGTGACATCAGGACATCAGTGTCATTTCTATCTGGACTCGAGACATGCAAGTCAAAACCGGGACTGTTTGGATCTCTGCTCAGTCTAGCTTAGCAGCTAATATGACGCACGCACGCAAGCCACTTCCTGATAGGGACATGATGATGTCATAATGAATAATCATTTAGATCCACAGATCCTCTTCCAGTGGGCAGACACAACCAGGCATCCCACCACTGACTCAAACACACACACACACACACACACACTATCAGAGACAGAGTTCTTTCAGCTCCCCCTGTGTGTAGAGGCATCTACACTTCAGCACTTTAGAAAAGCATTTGATGCATCCGGCACTGCAAATGACATCATCTGATGACATCATCTACAATGCTCTTGCTGAAGAGAAAAAAAGAGTGACCATCGCCATTGGAGATGCCAGCGTGTGTGTGTGTGAGACTATCGCTATTGGAGGTGCGAGCATCTGTGTGTGTGTGTGTGTGTGTGTGTGTGTGTGTGTGTGTGTGTGTGTGAGACTATTGCCATTGGAGATGCCAGCGTGCGCGTGTGTGTGTGAGACTATCGCTATTGGCGGTGCCAGCATCTGTGTGTGTGTGAGAGACTGTTGCCATTGGAGATGCCAGCGTGCGTGTGTGTGTGTGAGACTATCGCTGTTGGAGGTGCCAGCATCTATGTGTGTGTGTGTGTGTGTGTGTGTGTGTGTGTGTGTGTGTGTGTGAGACTATTGTCATTGGAGATGCCAGCGTGCGTGTGTGAGACTATCGCTATTGGAGGTGCCAGCATCTGTGTGTGTGTGAGAGAGACTATTGCCATTGGAGGTGCCATCGTGTGTGTGTGTGACTATTGCCTGTGGACATGCCATTGTGTATGTGTCAGAGAGAGACAGAAAGAGGTGTGTGTGCTGATCTTTCTTTCAGAGGTTCATTAGACTCTTCTCCTCTTCAGAGGACACTGAAGGACACACACACACACACACACACACACAAACATATACACGCATGCATGCACACACGAACACACACATACACACACACACCCACACTCACACACATGTACGCACGCACACACACATGCACACACATACACACAGGCACACACACACACACACGCACGCACACGCACACACACACACACACAGATATTTCTGAGGCTTTCTGAGCAGTGAGGACAAGACAAGGATCCTGCATAAAATCAATGTTCCATTAAAGTTTAATGATCAGGAAGGACTTAATGGGTTGGGAACAGATGCTTCATCCTACGGACCACCCCCTAACCTCACTCACACACACACACACACACACACACACACACACACACACACACCACACACTGACTCACTGTGGATGGTCTCAGCAGGGTGCATGAATGTATGGAGCACACCTCTGATGGCAAACACCTGTAACGTCACACACCTGTAACATCACACGCCTGTAGTGTCACACACCTGTAACGTCCGAGATGACACCTGGTGGACTTGGGTTGGATTTCCAAAGCTGCTGTTTGATGTAAAACACACCTGGAACACACCACCGTGGAACACACACCTGGAACACACCACCGTGGAACACACACCTGGAACACACCACCGTGGAACACACATCCAGATTGTATGGAACACACACCTGGAACACACCACCGTGGAACACACATCCAGACTGTATGGAACACACACCTGGAACACACCACCGTGGAACACACACCTGGAACACACCACCGTGGAACACACATCCAGATTGTATGGAACACACACCTGGAACACACCACCGTGGAACACACATCCAGACTGTATGGAACACACACCTGGAACACACCACCGTGGAACACACACCTGGAACACACCACCGTGCAACACACATCCAGATTGTATGGAACACACACCTGGAACACACCACCGTGGAACACACATCCAGACTGTATGGAACACACACCTGGAACACACCACCGTGGAACACACACCTGGAACACACCACCGTGGAACACACATCCAGATTGTATGGAACACACACCTGGAACACACCACCGTGGAACACACATCCAGACTGTATGGAACACACACCTGGAACACACCACCGTGGAACACACATCCAGATTGAATGGAACACACACCTGGAACACACCACCGTGGAACACACATCCAGATTGAATGGAACACACACCTGGAACAGCTGCAGGAAAAATTGCAGTATTCTAGAAATAAACATCAG
>PYXC01002420.1:725000-730000 GCA_015244755.2 Tenualosa ilisha
GTTTTAGTGGGTTGAGTCGGGTCGGGTTCAAAATCAGTGAAGAATTTTGCAGGTCGGGGAAAGCGGGTTGGCTGTCATGATGGGTCGGGTTGGTGAGGGTGTTAACAATCCTTTACCCACGTATAACAACACACACACACACACACAAACGCACACACACACAAACACACACACATGCACACACACAAACACACACACACACACATGCACGCATTGTGTTTGTATCTGTATTTATGTGGGTAATTGAGTGTGTGTTTGTTCGAGACATACAGTCTATGTGTGTGTGTGTGTGTATCTGGATTTATGTGGGTAATTGAATGTGTGTGTGTGTGACAGACCACGGCTCATGTCGATGTTGCCCACTCATTATGTTACTACTGGGCCACAGACACTTACTGGCGTAGTGTGACGTCCGACTGTTGGACCGGTGTGTGTGTGAGATTGTTTTTGTGTGTGTGTGCAATAGTAGTGTTTGTAAGAGGCGTGTGAGACATGAAGTGAGACACACACACAAATATGTAAATATCCTACTTATAGTACAGATGTGCTTGTGTGTGTGTGTGTGTGTGTGTGTGTGTTCAGAACACCTCCACACCTGTGCAGAATCTTTGTACATGTTCTTTAGTTTATTGCCCTCAGGTGTCAGCCCACAGGACAGCTATGATTACACAAGGAAGTTATTGCCCAGAAAACCCTTGGAGGTTCCTCAGTTCAGCTTGTCCCTCGCTGGACACCGTTCCTCTGGCGGAACACAAGACTAAGCCCACAGGAGCCTACTGTTTGGCATGCATATAAACAGGGTCTTAGAGATCAGCAGCATCTTACAAGGTCAGTCCAGACTCAATATTTCCAGCGCACAAATGAATAAATGAATCATAAATAGATCAATACATAGGTCAATCAATTACAAATAGATAAATAAATAAATACATAAATAAATCGATCAATAAATAAGCAAATGAATCAATAAATAGACAGTTAAATAAATGGACATGTGAGGAGGATGCAGTGCCTAGAAACACATGGAGCAACGCTTTCAGCGCACCAAGAGAAAGACAGAGTGAAAAAAAGAGGACAGACGAGGCCCTTGTAACTGAGGGTGTCTGTGTGTGTGTGTGTGTGTGTGTGTGTGTGTGTGTGTGAGGAGGCCTTTGTAACTGAGCGCGTATGTGTGTGTGTTTGACGAGGCCTTTGTAACTGAGGGTGTGCGAGGCCATCCCTTCCTCTGCGGTGAGGTAAGTGTGAAGGAGGAGAAGGAAGAGGAAGAGAAGTGCTTCCTGGGGGAGAGGAAGAGGAGGAGGTGTACTTCCTGGGTCAGTGGAATCCTGATTTGGAACCACTGCGGCAGGGAGGAAGACCGGTGGATCCGCTGGTCATTGCTTGGAGGTGTGGCCTGGGCCTTGGAGGTGTGGCCTGGGCCAGCAGTTTAGCTTATTGGCTCTGGAAGTTCTTGATCTCAGTTCTCAGCTCCCTGCACACCTAGAACCTGATGGATCCTCAGATCCATCTTGTTGTGTGAACCAAGTGCAGTGGTCAAACCTTTATGGCCAACATGTGAAATCATCTCTTCTCGTCACACACACACTGTCCCAAGCATTCTGGCCTTCTCGCCACACACACACTGTCCCAGGCGTGCTGGCCTGCTGGGGGCCAGTGAGGAACTGCAGTTAGTGAATCTGTAAGTGTGTCCACAGAGCTGGTCATTCTGGTCAGTCCAGCACAGAGTCACTAGGAGAATCGTCTGGCAGAATGCCAACGAGTGGTCAGTTGTGGTGGAGTTACAAAGATTGCTTTTGACAAGTAGCTAGGAAATGACTGGCTCAAAAAATATTACATAGAAATAATCATTCGAATCGCAATAGAAAAATAACACTGTTGAATTAAAAGACTTGAGTGACAAAAAAAGTTTTCAACTTTTCGGTGGCCTCTTTTTGCAAATACTGTCTTTTTCCCATTTTTACATTTTCATTAGAAAGTTCCTGTTGGCAGTTGCAAAACAATTCAATTGTTAGCAGAATCAAAGAAAGACAAGCAGCATAAAAATACAAGAGGTCATTTTCGTCTCTAGAAAAGGAAAGAACACTGTGGCGCTCCTTCATGTGGTTTTGTTTCTGTCTTTGTTTTCCTATAGGATTCACTAGAAAATATTGGTATTCTAAATATTATTACTATTGTCAATAACATTATCATTGTCATTGATAAAAACTCACATGCCAGGCCTCAAGAGGATAAGTGAAAGAGTATTTGTGTGTGTGTGTGTGTGTGTGTGAGTGAGTGAGCGAGTGAGCGTGTGTGTGTGTGTGTAAGTATAAGCGCGTTTGTATACTGGTAGGGTGTACATTTGTGTGTGTATGCACACATAGAATGTCTTGAGAGGTGTACGGGCGTGACGATTAGTCATCGTACTGCAGAAAAATCCAGCATCTTCTGTCTTATTGTCTCGTCATCGTTGTTCTTAGTTCTTATTGAATTATTGTTATTATTTCCCCTTGAAGAATCTCAGTGAAAATATAAATATGAATATTAATATTGCTTTTTCAAATGGGGGAGGAGGAGAGGACTGGGGGGTGCAAATGAGGGGTGTGTGTGGGGGAGGGGTTCCAGTCAAAGAGGAAGAGAAGAGAGAGAGAGAAGATGAGGTTAAGAGAAAGAGAGAGGGGGAGGAGAGAGAAGATAAGGTTAAGTGAAAGAGGAGAGAGTGGAGAATGGAAAGAGAGGAGAGAGAGAGAGAGGGTGAGGTTAAGAGAAAGAGAGAGGGGTGAGAGAGAGAAGATGAGGTTGAGTGAAAGAGGAGAGAGAGGAGAGAGAGAAGATAAAGTGAAGAGAAAGAAGAGAGAGTGGATGGGGTGAAGAGAGAGAGGAAAGAGCGTGAGAGGAGCGTTTCTGTCTCCTTTGTTCCACGTTGTTCCTGCCGGTCGTCCTCAGTTGTCGGAGCCAGAGTCGTCCTCGTCCCCAGAGCCCTTGAAGCAGGCTGACTCGTAGTGCTTGTTCAGGTAGGACTTGAGCGCGAAGGTCTTGTTGCAGCGTTTGCAGCGGTAGTGTTTGAAGGCGGAGTGCGTCTGCATGTGGGCGCGCAGGTTGGAGCGGTCGGCGAAGGCCTTGCCGCAGTGCGCGCAGGCGAAGGGCTTCTCGCCTGTGTGTGAGCGCATGTGCCCCTGCAGGAGCCAGGGTCGACTGAAGGCCTTGCCGCACACGTGGCACTTGTGCTTGAGGTCATGGGTCAGCACGTGCATGGCGAGCGCTGGCATGGACACGTACACCTTGTTGCAGGTGGGGCACTTGCGCGCCATCTTGCTGTCCAGGCTGCGGTGCGTCTGCTTGTGTCGGCTCAGGTTGGATGACGTGGCGTACGTCTTGCCGCACTCGTTGCAGGTGTGCCTCGCTCCCGCCCCCGTCGTCCCCGCCCCACCGATCAGCTCCTTGGCCGCCTGGGCGCCCGGCGGCGGCGTCGTCGTCGTCGACCCCGACCCCCGCGACCCCATGCCGCCGCTGCTCTTGCCGCCCTGCGTGGCCTCTGACCCCCGCCGCCGCGAGCGTCCGTCGGAGATGAAGAAGGCGTCCATGGTGTAGCCCTCGCTCAGAGCCTCGGCCTCCGGCTCCGCCTCTGCCTCTGCCTCGCCGCTGTAGAAGCCGCTGTCCGTCTGGCCCGACTGGGGGCTGTCGGGGTGCTCCAGGTCAGGGTCGCAGTACTCCCCCCCTCCCACGTACAGCGGCTCGGACACCGGAGACGTCAGCTTCAGGTCCATCTTCTTCTCCCCCTGGTACACCGACGGCATGATGTAATCCTGGATGTAACCTATAGGGGGAGACAGGGAGAAAGACAGGGTGTGTGTGTTAGCCAGCTAGCTCGTGTATGAACACAAGGAGACGTGTGTGTGTGTGTGTGTGTTTTGGCTACATCATGTGTCAATAGTCATGGATGTAACATGAAGAGAGAGAGTGTGAGAGTGTGTGTGAGTGTGTGTGTTAGCTGGGAACGTAGTGGTGTATATAGGACAGGATGGCCTCATGGCTGCAGTTGCTCTTAGCTCTCAAAGGCATCAAACACACACACACACTCAAGGCTATGCACTAACTCACACACACACTCGGGGCTATACACTAACACACTCACACACTCGAGGCTATGCACTAACACACTCACACACTCAGGGCTATACACTAACACACTCACACACTCGAGGCTATGCACTAACACACTAACACACACACACACTCGAGGCTATGCACTAACACACACACACACACTCGAGGCTATGCACTAACACACTCACACACTCAGGGCTATACACTAACACACTCACACACTCAAGGCTATGCACTAACACACACACACTGGAGGCTATGCACTACTGTGATGTGAGTGAGTGAGTGAGTGCGTCTGTTGGCTTCAGCCTCCCATGCAAGCGGAAGGTTCCGGAGAAGATAATGGCTTATTAAGGAGACCCGCAGTGCGGGACGCGCGCCGAGCACAGCACCATCTCCACGGAGACACACTGATTGATTGGTCTCCAGCCTCAGTGATAAGAGCAAAACGCACACTGCCCTCCTGGTGGGCATGCTCCTCCTCCTGGTGGGCATGCTCCTCCCCCTGGTGGACATGCCCCTCCCCCTGATGGACATGCCCCTCCCCCCTGGTGGGCATGCTCCTCCTCCTGATGGACATGCCCCTCCTCCTGGTGGGCATGCTCCTCCCCCTGGTGGGCATGGTCCTCCTCCCGATGGGCATGCTCCTCCTCCTGGTGGGAGGGTCTGAGGCGTCCTACAGTCCCCCTCCTCACTTCTCCGAGGCCCTAAGGGTCTGAGGCGTCCTACAGTCCCCCTCCTCGCTTCTCCGAGGCCCTAAGGGTCTGATGCGTCCTACAGTCCCCCTCCTCGCTTCTCCGAGGCCCTAAGGGTCTGATGCGTCCTACAGTCCCCCTCCTCACTTCTCCGAGGCCCTAAGGGTCTGAGGCGTCCTACAGTCCCCCTCCTCGCTTCTCCGAGGCCCTAAGGGTCTG
>PYXC01002420.1:742500-745000 GCA_015244755.2 Tenualosa ilisha
ATGTATTATAAAATAAAATATGAGTTAAACTTTACAAACTTCATTATGCGGGTTCAATGAAGAATGGTTCCCAGTATTAGACAATAATAATAATGGTTCCCATTGAAATGAACAGATTCTCTTTACTAGAGAAGAAAAGCACAAAAGTATTTAACATAAAAGTATATGTTAATAGATTTACTATTAAGATAGAGAAATGATTCATTCATTGTGAGATATTAGGTTTATAAGCACATGTAATGCTGAGGTAATGTCAAGGTAACTATTTAGTTAGGGCAAAAAGATACATTGGCAATTATTAACAAACATCAACCTTAATGTTAGAAAATAGCCTCTTTGCTGTTTCTTATTAAAGTAAAATGTATATTTTATACAAACAATTAATGCTCATGTCCAATAGACACACTATTAATAGTTAACAACACAACCAAACTAGTAGGTAGTGGCTACTTTGCTATTTATTGTGGCACCTTATTATAAAGTGTTACCAAAACTTTGTCTGTGGTTATGGTTGTGGTTGTCAAACTGATCAAGCTAATAGTAACCCTATGATGAAGAATGAAGCTTATTTAGCCACAAGAGTAACATACACACACACACACACACACACACACACTGTTAATAAAATAAAATAAACTCATACACACACACACAGAGATACATGTGCTTAGTTATCCACAAGAGAAAGAAACTAATGATCAGGAGGCAAGGTTTGCCTATGCTACCAAAAAGCTACATACATGTTGACAATCAGTATACAAACTATTAGGTCACTATTAGCTAATGGCTATGCTGCTAGTTATTGTTGCTCCTTATCATTGGGCCCCTACACCTCACCCAAGCCCCTCCCACTCTTGGCCCAGTGCCTCCTGCTGCTAAATCATTTAATATAGCACTGAGGCACTCATCTGGAAAACTAGGACAGCCACACACACACACACCTACTCATATATACACACACACTCATACATGCACACACACACACACACACTCATATGCACACACTGATACATGTACACACACACTGTCACATACACACACACACACACACACACGCTCAGAGACAAACAGCAAAAAAGAGTGATAGTGATTGTGTGTGTGTGTGTGTGTGTGTGTGTGTGTGTCTGGTAGACCCTACAGTGCTTCTCATTGTTCCTGCCCACTTACAGGTAATGATTAAATAGTAAAGATGCTTCATTTGGTCAGAGTGCTACTTACATACATGTGCACGCACAAACATACACACACACACACAAACACACACACACACACACACACACACACACACACACACACACACACAAAATACACTCAGTGGATGCAGCTCAGAGGCTATAAAAGTCATTTATTATTCACCTCTGCCTTGCTTACAGGTCAGACACACACACACACACCACACCGCCACAGCAGAGAGTAAAACAGAGAGCTGGAGAGAGAGAGAAAGTGTGTGTGTGTGTGTTTGTGTGTTCCCTTGACAGTGCACTTTCCTTAATCACTCATGTGGACAATCATGTCTAGGACTGTATATGGAGGGTTCGTTCTAACTGCACAGTCTATACATTTACAGTCAGTATGTAGAGCAGCTACACTGGAACTAAGACTATCCACCATAGAGTCCAATACACTACAACACACAGCACAACACAGACTAGACTGGAACTAAGACTAAGTATTCTTGAGACTATCCACCATAGAGTCTAATACACTACAACACACAGCACAACACAGACTAGACTGATCAAGTATTGGTTACCTGAATAAAAACAAATGGCTTAAGTCATGTAAATATCCTCCTTCTATTTATGTTTACTTTACATCTCTAAGTGCCCTTTACTCACAAGAATGTAAGACCTGCTTAAGACTTGAGTGCTCAGGGTACTCAAGGGTAGTAACGTTTACTTCAGAACATCCAGTAAAGCTCATTTGAAACAAAGTTGCTTTTACTGCTGTTAAAACATAACAGTAGTAACTGTCATCCTTACTCTGAGTTGTGGTGTCTGACAGTCAAGTATAAAGAACATTGCTACATCAAGGAACCTTATGTCAGAAACGGATCTAGAAAAACTCCCCAAACTCATTATGACAAGCAGGGTAGACGACTGTAATGTCCTTTTAACTTTAAAGTATCTACAAACCAAACAGAATTCAGCTGCGGGGGTTTTAGCTAAAGCAAATGAATGAGCACATTACCCCAGTTTTCAGGTATCACCACAATATCAGTCACCGTTTGCTGGGTCTTCTAGTTGTTATAGTTACCATTCAAAAGAGTATTGTGATGGAACAGTGATGTTCTGGACTGTCCACCAGATTTACTTCACAGGTGTCTAATGCTTGCAGAATTGAATACAGTTCACTGACAGAGTGTGTGTTAATAATCATCTGATTTCACATGATTAACACACACTCTGTCAGCGAATCAGAAAACAGTATTCATTTCTGCAATAATTTTTTGTAATGCATGTAAAGACACAGAGTGATAAAGAACCTCAGTGTACACACA
>PYXC01002420.1:752500-755000 GCA_015244755.2 Tenualosa ilisha
CTGTCCTCAAGACATGTAACATAAGGTCCATGATGACCATACTGTCCTAAAGACATAACATAAGGTCCATGATGACCATACTGTCCTAAAGACATAACATAAGGTCCATGATGACCATACTGTCCTCAAGACATAACATAAGGTCCATGATGACCATACTGTCCTCAAGACATAACATAAGGTCCATGATGACCATACTGTCCTCAAGACATAACATAAGGTCCATGATGACCATACTGTCCTAAAGACATAACATAAGGTCCATGATGACCATACTGTCCTAAAGACATAACATAAGGTCCATGATGACCATACTGTCCTCAAGACATGTAACATAAGGTCCATGATGACCATACTGTCCTAAAGACATAACATAAGGTCCATGATGACCATACTGTCCTAAAGACATAACATAAGGTCCATCATGACCATACTGTCCTAAAGACATGTAACATAAGGTCCATGATGACCATACTGTCCTAAAGACATAACATAAGGTCCATGATGACCATACTGTCCTCAAGACATGTAACATAAGGTCCATGATGACCATACTGTCCTAAAGACATAACATAAGGTCCATGATGACCATACTGTCCTCAAGACATGTAACATAAGGTCCATCATGACCATACTGTCCTAAAGACATGTAACATAAGGTCCATGATGACCATACTGTCCTCAAGACATAACATAAGGTCCATGATGACTATACTGTCCTAAAGACATAACATAAGGTCCATGATGACCATACTGTCCTCAAGACATAACATAAGGTCCATGATGACATACTGTCCTAAAGACATAACATAAGGTCCATGATGACCATACTGTCCTAAAGACATAACATAAGGT
The DNA here is from genome assembly GCA_015244755.2 of Tenualosa ilisha. Taxonomy (NCBI): domain Eukaryota; kingdom Metazoa; phylum Chordata; class Actinopteri; order Clupeiformes; family Clupeidae; genus Tenualosa; species Tenualosa ilisha. The sequence goes on from PYXC01002420.1 coordinate 753,356, forward strand.
CCATGATGACCATACTGTCCTCAAGACATAACATAAGGTCCATGATGACTATACTGTCCTAAAGACATAACATAAGGTCCATGATGACCATACTGTCCTAAGACATAACATAAGGTCCATGATGACTATACTGTCCTCAAGACATAACATAAGGTCCATGATGACCATACTGTCCTCAAGACATAACATAAGGTCCATGATGACCATACTGTCCTAAAGACATGTAACATAAGGTCCATGATGACCATACTGTCCTAACACATAACATAAGGTCCATGATGACCATACTGTCCTAGAGACATAACATAAGGTCCATGATGACCATACTGTCCTAAAGACATGTAACATAAGGTCCATGATGACCATACTGTCCTAACACATAACATAAGGTCCATGATGACCATACTGTCCTAGAGACATAACATAAGGTCCATGATGACCATACTGTCCTAGAGACATAACATAAGGTCCATGATGACCATACTGTCCTAAAGACATAACATAAGGTCCATGATGACCATACTGTCCTAAAGACATAACATAAGGTCCATGATGACTATACTGTCCTCAAGACGTGTAACATAAGGTCCATGATGACTATACTGTCCTCAAGACATGTAACATAAGGTCCATGATGACCATACTGTCCTAGAGACATAACATAAGGTCCATGATGACCATACTGTCCTAGAGACATAACATAATTCCACGTGATATGAGACATCTCCAGTAGCCTAATTAAGGCTAATTGTTTAGAAAACTAAACTTCAGACTAAATATGAAAATTATTTGTAAATGCCAGATGTACAGTCGGTTTCACCAACTTTATATGAATATGCAAACTGAATCTGCGCTCAAAACAACATCTTGTATTTTGTATTGTAATTGTTTTTTGATGATGTCATGGAGTCAGGGATTCACAGGGAGTTGAGCTGCTGTCTGAGGCTTGATTTGATTGGCTGAGAGAGAAGTGCTGAGAGAAGAGAGAAGATTTGAATCTTCTTGAAAGGAGCACCGTCCTTATTGTTTGGGTTCTTCAGACAGCACTGACTTAGCAGCAGTAAGGACAGTGTACACCAAGTGCAGGTGCACCCCCACGGCTCCTAACATTAACACATCCTACCCACAATGCATTGCACCCACGGCTCCTAACATTAACACATCCTACCCACAATGCACCACACCCATGGCTCCTAAAATGAACACATCCCACTCGTAATGCATCCCACCCTTATAGTGTACTCCACTTACCAAAAGCTAGAATGATGTCATATCTGTTAAAAAAAATGAGGCAATTGCGTTAGCATAGATGCTACGGTTAGTATTTTATTGCTTATGAACATCATCTGTTTCTAGCAGTTAGCTGATAGCAGTGCCAGTTAAGAATGGGGCATCACCCAGCATTTAACTCAATTAAACATAATAACAATATAGCCACAGATAGAAGAGATACAAGAGATGTGTTCATACAAATGATTTGCGAGACACAAATAGTACTGAGCTTCAAATGAACAGTAAATCACTATGGCTCTGCTTCACTGTTCATGGGCAGCGTCACACTGGAAGTTTAATTTGGGCTACTTTGAGTAGTAGCTCCTGGCCAGCGTCACACTGGAAGTTTAATTTGGGCTACTTTGAGTAGTAG
>PYXC01002420.1:767500-770000 GCA_015244755.2 Tenualosa ilisha
CTATGCACTCTACTGTTTCTCCCCCAGTTGTGTTCATTTGTGTGCTTGTGTTGTGTTCTTTTGTGTGCTTGTGTTGTGTTCATTTGTGTGCTTGTGTTGTGTTCTTTTGTGTGCTTGTGTTGTGTTCATTTGTGTGCTTGTGTTGTGTTCATTTGTGTGCTTGTGTTGTGTTCATTTGTGTGCTTGTGTTGTGTTCATTTTGTGTGCTTGTGTTGTGTTCATTTGTGTGCTTGTGTTGTGTTCTTTTGTGTGCTTGTGTTGTGTTCATTTGTGTGCTTGTGTTGTGTTCATTTGTGTGCTTGTGTTGTGTTCATTTGTGTGCTTGTGTTGTGTTCTTTTGTGTGCTTGTGTTGTGTTCATTTGTGTGCTTGTGTTGTGTTCATTTGTGTGCTTGTGTTGTGTTCATTTGTGTGCTTGTGTTGTGTTCTTTTGTGTGCTTGTGTTGTGTTCATTTGTGTGCTTGTGTTGTGTTGAGTGTGAAGCGTTCAACAACAGGACCACTTTATGCTGGAAATGTGTCACCATTAACAACCTCAAACACATACACCACGCTCCAGAGGTCAGTCAGGATGACGTGTGTGTGTGTGTGTGTGTGTGAAAGACAGAGAGAGATACACCACTGTCCGGTTGGTCTCAAGACTTGCGTACTTACCGCCACGGAAGATCTGATATGGTTGTGTTGCATTTTGTGCTTGATTTGATATGAAGTAAAACATGCTAAAATAAATGAATTAGCTTTGTCTTCCAATCCCTCTAAAATGAAAACATGTCACCTAAACACGTCATATTGATGCACTCATTATATTTTCTGAGTAAAGAGAAAGTTCGAGGAACACATGTAGAAAAATAAACAACTTTGGTAAGATATATCTTTAGAGTCTTCTAGAGAGAACGTTATTGAGAAACCAGACCCAGAACTTTAAGGTTTCTGTAATAAAGTAAAATTGCAGGAAAAAAGTATAAATCACACCAAGAAACAGCAGTAGACCAAGACACCAGAGGGTAAGGAACCAGCTGGACACCAGAGGGTAAGGAACCAGCTGGACACCAGAGGGTAAGGAACCAGCTGGACACCAGCGGTAAGGAACCAGCTGGACACCAGCGGGTAAGGAACCAGCTGGACACCAGAGGGTAAGGAACCAGCTGGACACCAGAGGGTAAGGAACCAGCTGGACACCAGAGGGTAAGGAACCAGCTGGACACCAGAGGGTAAGGAACCAGCTGGACACCAGAGGGTAAGGAACCAGCTGGAATCTGTAGGCAGTTTAATGGTAGTTATGCCTCCCAGCAACACATCTACAAATTCAAGCCTGGATAGAATGTTGTGGTGGACTCCAAAAAGGCTTTTGGCACAAAGCTGTTCATAAGAGGATCTCTGAGAAACTGATCTCAGCAGACACTGATTGTCGCTAATGCACACCGATAGAACTGCTCTGAGACGTACTGCAAACATTCTGTCTCTTCCGCTAAGCACCATTGAGGCCATTATCTGCAAGTAGGAGGAACATCACTCCTCTGCCAACAGGTCACCCACAGGATTAGCTGCAGGTCGACCATTCAGGAAGTCTAAAGGACAGTGGAGATCCAAGGAACACTCAGAGATTTGCTCAAGGAGGAGGGAGCAGGTATGTTTGTTACAGACGAAACAACTTACATGACTGTCATTGGTCACTCCACAACTACATCACTGTCATTGGCCACTCCTCCACAACTTACATCACTGTCATTGGCCACTCCTCCACAACTTACATCACTGTCATTGGTCACTCCTCCACAACTTACATCACTGTCATTGGTCACTCCTCCACAACTTACATCACTGTCATTGGCCACTCCTCCACAACTTACATCACTGTCATTGGTCACTCCACAACTACATCACTGTCATTGGTCACTCCACAACTACATCACTGTCATTGGCCACTCCTCCACAACTTACATCACTGTCATTGGTCACTCCACAACTACATCACTGTAATTGGTCACTCCTCCACAACTTACATCACTGTCATTGGTCACTCTTCCACAACTTACATCACTGTCATTGGTCACTCCACAACTACATCACTGTCATTGGCCACTCCTCCACAACTACATCACTGTCATTGGCCACTCCTCCACAACTTACATCACTGTCATTGGCCACTCTTCCACAACTTACATCACTGTCATTGGTCACTCCACAACTACATGACTGTCATTGGTCACTCCACAACTACATCACTGTCATTGGTCACTCCTCCACAACTTACACCACTGTCATTGGTCACTCCACAACTACATCACTGTCATTGGCCACTCCTCCACAACTTACATCACTGTCATTGGTCACTCCACAACTACATCACTGTCACTAGTCACTCCACAACTACATCACTGTCATTGGTCACTCCACAACTTACATCACTGTCACTGGTCACTCCACAACTTACATCACTGTCACTGGTCACTCCTCCACAACTTACATCACTGTCATTGGTCACTCCACAACTACATCACT
>PYXC01002420.1:775000-777500 GCA_015244755.2 Tenualosa ilisha
TGGCCCCCACTGCTGTAGGAAAAGAGCACACACACAATACACACACACACACACACACACACACACACACATGTAAGAATTGAAATGTAACTTTACTCAGTACTGCGTTTGGCTTTTTATTGCTCATTCTGAATTACTTTACTGAGTGAAAGACATAAAGTCTTTAGTCCTCATGTGGAGCCTAGTCTTTAGTCCTCATGTTGAGCCCAGTCTTTAGTCCTCATGTCGAGCCCAGTCTTTAGTCCTCATGTGGAGCCTAGTCTTTAGTCCTCATGTCGAGCCTAGTCTTTAGTCCTCATGTCGAGTCTAGTCTTTAGTCCTTTTGCCGAGCCTAGTCTTTAGCCACCCAGGCTTGTAACAGCAGTAATGAAACCACTTATGAGGGGACGTTAGCACTACTCCAACATACTTGTGTGTGTGTGTGTGTGTGAGAGAGAGAGAGAGAGTGTGTGTGTGAGAGAGTGTGTGTGTGTGTGTGTGTGTGAGAGAGAGAGAGAGAGTGTGTGTGTGAGAGAGTGTGTGTGTGTGTGTGTGTGTGTGTGAGAGAGAGAGAGAGAGAGAGAGAGTGTGTGTGTGTGTGTGAGAGAGAGAGAGAGAGATAGAGAGAGAGTGTGTGTGTGTGTGTGTGTGTGTGTGTGAGTGTGTGTGTGTGTGAGAGAGAGAGTGTGTGTGTGTGTGAGAGAGAGTGTGTGTGTGTGAGAGAGAGAGAGAGAGAGAGCGTGTGTGTGTGTGTGTGTGTGTGTGTGTGTGTGAGAGAGAGAGAGAGAGAGAGAGAGAGAGAGAGAGAGTGTGTGTGTGTGTGTGTGTGTGTGTTGAAGATGGATGTATCCAGCTTTACTCTACTGGCCCTTTTCCAGATATCCACTCTGCATATAGACACACACACACACACACACACTGACACACACACATACACAATCTTAGCTATTTGGTAAAGCCCCAGTGTCCTCTACAAAAGGTCCAAGCAGAGATAAATCATAAACTCTCACACAGATTCATTCTTATACACATTTTCATTTCAGCCAGCTCATTCAGCTTCGTGTGTGTGTGTGTGTGTGTGTGTATGTTTGTGTGTGAGCGAGCAAGAGAGAGAGACAGAGCTCTTCGAATTGCCCTTTGCTTTGTCCTAAGACTATATACCTCAAGTAATCAATCTAGGTGGATGACACACTCACACACACAAACACACACACACACACACGCACACTTCACTTACAGATGAGAACACTGGTGACACGGCTGGGTCATTCAGCCCTGTGCAAATAGAAAGAAGAAAAAGAGATCATTGCATATACAGGTACTACTGCCATACAGGTGTGTGTGTGTGTGTGTGTGTGTGTGTGTGTGTGTGTGTGTGTGTGTGTGTGTGAAAGGCATCTCCCAAAGCCATCAGAAGAGGCAAAACAGCTACAGTCAGCAGAAATGAAACACGTCCATTATAGATATACTCTTCCTCCTCGTCCTTCTCTTCCTCCTCTCTTTCTCTATCTCTTTTCTTTCTGTCCTCCTCATCCCCCACCCCATCTCTCCTCTCCTCCTCCTCTTTATATGTCTCCATCTTTCTGCTGTTTTGCTTTCATTTTTAGTTTTTATTCTTTCATTCTCTCCACCTTCCTTCATCCCTCTCTTCCCCCTGCCTTCCTCTCTCCCTCCCCCTCTCTTTCTCTCCCTCCCCCTCTCTTTCTCTCTCTCCCCCTTTTCTCATCCCAGATGTGTGCCTTCAAGGTCATGGCTGCATTCTATCAGAAGCATTTGCATGTGTGTGTATGTGTGTGTATGTGTGTGACTGTGTGCGTGTTTGAGTGTGTGTGTGTGTGTGTGTGTGTGTGTGTGAGTGTGTGTGTGTGTGTGTATGCATGTGACTGTGTGTGTGTGTGTTTGAGCATGTGTGTGCGTGTGTGAGTGTGTATGAGTATGTGTGTGTGTATGTGTATGTGTCTGTGTGTGAGTGTGTGTATGTGTATGTGTCTGTGTGTGAGTGTGTGTATGTGTATGTGTCTGTGTGTGAGTGTGTGTATGTGTATGTGTATGTGTCTGTGTGTGAGTGTGTGAGTGTATGTGTGTGTGTGTGTGTGTGTGTGGAGAAAAAGACTCAAGAGTTCAGACAATTTCTTAAATATTCAAAAAAGTGTTACGCTAAATCAAGATCAAAACAAAAAACAAAGAAGCATAGCACTTCAGATCCATCACCGCAGCCAAAGAACATCACAGTTAGCACTTCAGATCCATCACCGGAGCCAAAGAACATCACAGTTAGCACTTCAGATCCATCACCAGAGCCAAAGAACATCACAGTTAGCACTTCAGATCCATCACTAGAGCTAAAGAACATCACAGTTAGCACTTCAGATCACCAGAGCCAAAGAACATCACAGTTAGCACTTCAGATCTATCACCGGAGCCAAAGAACATCACAGTTAGCACTTCAGATCCATCACCGGAGCCAAAGAACATCACAGTTAGCACTTCAGATCCATCACTAGAGCTAAAGAACATCACA
>PYXC01002420.1:782500-785000 GCA_015244755.2 Tenualosa ilisha
TGGAAATTGATCTGCTTGAGCTTAGAAATACAAATATACAAGGAGAACAAGCGACTGGGGAAAACACATAAAACCACATAATTCCCTGTCCAAACACACACACACACACACACACACACACACCCACACACACGCACACACACAAACTCATGATCTCCTGTCCAGTGACGACCAGCAGAACAGAAACAAGAGAATCTGACCAGTGCAAACACACACACACACAGTGTCTGCAGGTGTGTTGCTCCTGCTGTCCCAGAGGTGTTTGTTCCATGGCTAGTCTATAGTCCACAGTCCCAGGCAGTAGTAGTGGTGGTGGCGCTGGTAGTAGGGGGTCAGGTTAGCAGGTCTTGTCTTGTCTATGGGTGAGTGAAAAGTGTCGCCCCCACACAGTCCTGCACTTCCAGCTCCACACCACACATAGGCGCTGTGGGCCAGCCCAGCTCTGTCTGGAAGGCTCAGGAGGGGCAGGTGGTCCTGCACACGTCCCCAGCCTGGAAGAGGTGGTAAACGTTGACCAGGGGGAACATGGTAAGTGAGCCCAGCAGGGAGCCCACCTGCGCTGCAGCCCCACACCACACGAGGGCGCTGTGGCTCTGGTCCCTTAAAATCACCCCCACCATCACCTTCACATAGGACAGCAGGCCAGTGAACAGCACCCAGGATAGCACCTGCGGCATAACACAGACAGAGAGAGGAGCTGTGAAACACACACACACACACACACACACACACACAGCATTCCCAAAAACACCAGAAAGACATGGACTGTTTCACACAGACACACACACACACACACACACTAGAGGGTACTTACAATGAATGCCTCCCCTAGTGGTGAGCCCTGGAGTAGTGGGCAGGGGCTCATGGCAGCCATGGCCATGTTGTAACCCCCGAAACCAGAGCCGAGGAGACAGAGCACACCCAAAAACACCAGAGATCTGTGGACACAAGACACAGCACACACACACCATTAGCAAGCGCACACACACACACACACACACACACAGCACCCTCCAAAACATCAGAGACCTGTAGACACAGCACACACACACCATTAGCGAGCATACACACACCATTAACAGACAGTGCACACACACACAAACACACACTCACGTCATTATCAGACTGCATACACACCATTAAAAGACATCACACACACACACATGCATCATTATCAGACAGTGCATACGCACACACACACACGTCGTCTCTTACCTCCTGGGGCGGAACATGGCGATGACGCAGGCGATGGGATTGGCTACAGAGGCCAGTGCAGCTGACAGGTGATAGGCCAGATGTCCGTAGGGCATACAGGAGAAGGTCTGCACCGAGGGCAGCAGCCCGTTGGTGGCGCTGTTCACCCACACCACCATGGTGTAGATGAAGGCCAGCTGGGAGGTGCTGTGACCAGGCTTGGCCAGCAGGGGGCTGCTGTGTCTGTGGTGCTCCTTGGCGCCTGGCGCCCCCACTCCCGCGCACACGGAGGCCACGCCCTCACCCTCGGGCAAGAGGTGCTCTGTGGACAGCTGGATGGTGCGCGGCACGCGGGTCAGAGCAGCGAATGCCGCCAGGCTGACGGAGGTCATGATGGCCAGGAAGGTGAAGAAGACCTCGGTGGAGAAGTTGGGGGAGAGGTATTCCGTCTGGATGGAGAAGCTGGGTGGGTGGCTGCTGCCGTTGGCGGACGACTCGGAGACGTTGACGCAGCGAGCCATGCCCACGCCCTGCGCCAGCGCCACCAGACCCGGCACAAACCCGCTGAGGCCCTCGCCAATGAAGTAGGACGTCACGTACTTGGTAGGAAGCTGCATCATGAAAGGCAGGAAGGTGACGGAGGAGGTGCAGTCCACCAGCGCCAGGAAGAAGGTTAGGACGAAGAACGCGGTGCTGCGTTCCTGCCCCAGGACCCAGGAGGTGCGTCGCCATAGCAACGCAAGGAGCACGCATGCCAGCACCCCCACGCTGAGCACGCCCGACACCACGGGCGCCTCACGCACCCACCCCGGCCGCAGGCGGTGGGCTAGAGTGACCAGTAAGGGGCCCAGGTTGGCCAGTTGGATGATGACTGTCAGGTAGGACGGCAGGTCCCACCTCTCGGGCAGCACCGTCACGATCAGGGGAAGCTCCACCCACAGGCCGTTGATGGCCACCCACGAGCCGAGCCCAAAGGCACAGGCCAGCGCATGCACCCACACAGACATTGCCACGGAAACCACAGGGACCAGATCAGGGCCACACTCTCAGACAGTGAGGGCTGGGGATCACGAGATGAGTGTGTGTGTGTGTGTGTCCTCGGAGTCTAGACAGGGAAAGAGCAGAGGTACATTAGAAGCCAACTCTCTCATGCAGACAGGAAGTTAAACTACAAGCACAGGAAGCTGAAGTACTTCCTGTCAGATCTCACAGTAGCCTATCAGAGCCACTATGCGTTAGCCAATCAGAGTCACAGAGCCACTAGCCTATCAGACCCACTAGCACAGTAGCTCACTAGCCTATCAGA
>PYXC01002420.1:790000-815000 GCA_015244755.2 Tenualosa ilisha
TGTGCGTGTGTGTCTGTGTGTGTGTGTGCATGTGTGTGTGTGCATGTCAGTGTCTGTGTGTGTATGTAGCCCTAGGCAGAGATGACAATAATGTGTGCGTGTGTGTCTGTGTGTGTGTGTGCATGTGTGTGTGTGCATGTCAGTGTCTGTGTGTGTATGTAGCCCTAGGCAGAGATGACAATAATGTGTGCGTGTGTGTCTGTGTGTGTGTGTGCATGTGTGTGTGTGCATGTCAGTGTCTGTGTGTGTATGTAGCCCTAGGCAGAGAGGACAATAATGTGTGCGTGTGTGTGTGTGTGTGTGTGTGTGTGGCATGTGTGTGTGTGCATGTCAGTGTCTGTGTGTGTATGTAGCCCTAGGCAGAGAGGACAATAATGTGTGCGTGTGTGTGTGTGTGTGTGTGTGTGTGTACGTGTGCATGTGTGTGTGTGCATGTCAGTGTCTGTGTGTGTATGTAGCCCTAGGCAGAGAGGACAATAATGTGTGCGTGTGTGTGTGTACGTGTGCATGTGTGTGTGTGCATGTCAGTGCCTGTGTGTGTATGTAGCCCTAGGCAGAGGACATATGTGTGTGCGTGTGTGGAGAGGACAACTTGGATTATAAATCATGCAAAGGCTTTTGTTTACTGTGGGGATGGTTTCAGAGAGTGCTAACTACAGTTAGGGCTCTATTATGCCTCCACGTATCTGTGTTTGTGTGTGTGTGTGTGTGTGTGTGTGTATGTCAGAGAGAGAGAGAGAGAGAGAGAGAGAGAGAGAGAGAGAGACAGAGACCATAAGCCTACCTAGCATCATAGACTGGCCTCCTGGTTTTGTGTGTGTGTGTATGTATGTGTGTGTGTGTGTGTGTGTGTGTGTGTGTGTGTGTGTGTGATATACCATAAGCCTACCTAGCATCTGAGACGAGCTTCCTGGTGTGTATGGATTAAGGTCAACCACACACACAAATCAGAGCTGACTCCATCTGATAACAAAACACTAAAAACTCACAGTGTGTGTGAGTGTGTCTGCGTGCATGCATGCGTGTGTGTGTGTTTAGGTCCGGCAGTTTTCAGTGATTTCGAGAAAAACATAGATCTCTACAATGGTCACTGTTAAAGTGGTCACTGTCTGTCTGAGGGTTTATTCCAGTGTCACAAAGGTAAAAGTCAAGCCTCTACTTTCTCAAGCAGTAGGCAGTAATAAGCAGTAATAAGCAGTAATCAGTGGTAATAAGCAGTAATAAGTGGTAATAAGTAGCAATAATAAGCAGCAATAAGTGGTTATCAGCAGTAATAATCATTTACCTTATCAAAGTGACTGTGACCTCAGGAAACTCTCTGATGTCTCTGCGGCTTCTGATTTGCAATTAGAACTCCACCTTTTCATTAACATTCAATAACAACTCCATCTCTGCATCATCATTCCTGAATCAGAGATACGAGACAAGTCGTCTAGCTTGAGAGTGTAAATTCTACAACGTATATCAGGTGCCACCATCTAAACAGCAATCCAGAATGTCAGCCATGTCAAGTGAGTTTTATTGACATATCAGCCATATACACTGTATGTAATGAGAAGAAACAAGGTTTCACCATGGGGTCAAGTGGGGCCACATTAGGATACATAGAAGACATTTGAGACAGGCTACATTTAGTGCACTTAGGCTACATTTAGTGCACTTGGGCTACATTTAGTGCACTTAGGCTACATTTAGTGCACTTGGGCTACATAGAATATAGTGTTTAGCAGCATAGAAAAAGTGGAGGTGTGCATTTAATTTAGTTTCAATAACATGTTGTGGGCAGTTATACTGCGGTATCTTTTTCCTGATGGCATTAGGGAGAACAGTCCATGGGACGGGTGTGTTGAGTCTTTAACAATGCTCTTGGCTCTGCGCAGACAGTGGGTGTTGTAGATGTCGGAGAGCAAGGGAAGAGAGGTTCCTGTGATCTTTTCCTTACAATCCTCTGCAGGGCCTTCCTTTCTGCAGCAGTACAGTTACCCAACCACACTGTGATGGCACTGTGAGGATGCTCTCAATAGTCCCCCTGTAGAAGGTTGCCAGGATGGGAGGGGGTGGTGGGCCTTCCACAGCTGTAGAAAATAGAAAATGTCATTTACCATCTGAATTAATCTCCTAATCCAGTTCTGCCACGGCTGCATTAATCCTTTATGAGCAAAGGCAAACGCACTAATGCAGAGTGAGGACCCCAGCGCCCCAAATCTCCTCTACAACCTCCCACCAACATGCCATTCACTGCTTCCATGGCTAACATCCCGCAAGACCAGGGCTGTCACTGAGCATACTCCCCACTCAATCCCCATCCCGCAAGACCAGGGCTGTCACTGAGTATACTCCCCACTCAATCCCCATCCCGCAAGACCAGGGCTGTCACTGAGTATACACTCCATCCCTCTAGACCAGGGCTGTCACTGAGTATACTCCCCACTCAATCCCCATCCCGCAAGACCAGGGCTGTCACTGAGTATACTCCCCACTCAATCCCCATCCCTCTAGACCAGGGCTGTCACTGAGTATACACTCCATCCCTCTAGACCAGGGCTGTCACTGAGTATACTCCCCACTCACCCATCCCCAACCAGGCTGTCACTGAGTATACTCCCCACTCATCCCCATCCCGCAAGACCAGGGCTGTCACTGAGTATACACTCCATCCCTCTAGACCAGGGCTGTCACAGAGTATACACTCCATCCCTCTAGACCAGGGGTGTCATTGGCTATATTCCCCATCCGTCCGTTGAGAGCAGGGCTGTCATTGGCTATACTCCCCAATCACCCCTCCACCCTCCCTATTGAGAAATGGCAAAGGAAAAAATGGACAAAACCAGGTTTTGACAAAAATCTGGCCTTGGACTCCCAAGTGTCACGTATGCCAGCTAGCCTAGCTGTGCCTGTAGAGCGTTAGTAAACTTCCCTCCTGACATCTCAAGTTGACTGGGAGCCTGGCTAGGGTGGTCACCTACCGTTTCGAGGTTGCTGTGAGATTACGGATTCTGCGCCTGGGCTGGACTACGTGGGTTGACTTTGTTCACACAGACAGAGAAGGGGGCAGATTGGCCTTGATATGTGGAAGAAAAATTTAGCCTACAAGTTGTTGCTCATTCTGAAGACTTCTTGTCTTTATTTTGGTCAGATACAAATATTACAGCTTCTATAGACACTATTTGGAGTATAATACAATGTCATGTATTTTGAATAATTGGAAAAAAGGGTTACTTTTTCCATATTTTAATCAAATTTGAACATGCATGACCTATTGTGTAAGTAAACACAGTTGAGGGTAAACTCAACGTATCCTATTAGTATCAACCTTCTGCTTTTTTTCCCTGATCTGGTTGTGTGTGTGTGTGTGTGTGTACGATACAAAAATAGTTTGGAATGTGGAGATACCACTCTTGCACCACATGCACCTACGCACGGGTGATATAACCCAACAGTGGGAGTTCTACGGGTGACCTATACGAGTGACCTTAAACTCTGTGACATTGCTGCTTGTGTAAACGCCAAAGATAACAGCAGAGGATGTCCTCCAGCCTCAACCTGACGTTACCTGCTTCCGGAGCTCCGGAGCTCCATTGAGAATTACATCACTGGGCCTGCCTACGTGTTGGATTGGCAGACTATGACATTGTCCACTTTCTTCCAACATAAGACTATCCTGCAATGTGAGCAGGTGGTGAGGCAAAGGGTGGACGTCTGGTCTGAGGAAAGCTCTCTTGCTCTACAGAGTTGTTTCGATTGTACCAACTGCTCTGTGTTTGTGGACTCCTCTGACAGTATACATGAGCTTACTGATGTGTGCTTCTATATCAAACTCTGCAGAGACCCTGTGATTCCCACTAAGGAAGTCATGGTTTATCCTAACCACAAGCTATGGGTGTCTTTTCATTTGAAAAAAAAAAAAAAAAAGATTAACCAAAGGAAAGCTGTTGGTGATGAAATTAAGTGAAGCTAAGGGCAGAGGTAGAGAAAGCTAAAATCTATTTTAAAAACAAGACAGACATAAAAACAAGACAGACGCAGAATTCAGGAGTAAATAACCACAGTCTTGACTGGAAGGGAGAAAATGACTGGTTGCTACTGGGGGCACAGTGTGTGTAACGCTGGCCTGCTAGCTGCCCAGTAAGTGCCTTAGTAAATTGGTGTGTGTGTGTAACGGTAGCCTGCTGGTCGATAGCTGCCCAGTAAGTGCCTTTGTGAATTGGTGTGTGTGTGTAACGGTTGTCAGCTGGTCGATAACAGCCCAGTGAGTGCCCTAGTAAATTGGTGTGTGTGTGTGTGTGTGTGTGTGTAACGGTTGTCAGATGGTCGATAACAGCCCAGGAAGTGCCTTTGTAAATTGGTTGTGTGTGTAACGGTTGTCAGCTGGTCGATAGCTGCCCAGTGAGTGCCTTAGTAAATTGGTGTGTGTGTGTGTGTGTGTGTAACGATAGACAGCTGGTCAATAGCTGCCCAGTGAGTGCCTTAGTAAATAGTTTCATTGGTGTGTGTGTGTGCGGAACAGTAGCCAGTTAGTTGATAACTGCGCAGTAAGTACGTTAGTAAACCTCCCTCCTGACACCCTAAGAAACGTAATACAATGTGAAATTTGAACCTCCCTCTGACACCCTAAGAAACGTGTTCACCCTACAATGAAACGTGCTACAATGTGAAATTTGAACCCGAGGATTTTAGCTCACTCGCTAGCGTACTCAACTCCCAGTCCCTGGTGCTGCTAGTCAGATTCAAGTACCGTACAAGACAACCCAGCTTACAAATCAACACCACTAAATGAACTTACACAGACACACTAAATGCCATATTAGGTTTCAAAGGCATGAAAATAAAGGAAGTTATTACTGTACTCAATGTGTGCTATCGGAGATGACTGCAAACATATCAGCTCACAACCCACCAGTAGCCAATTCTACAGTGCAACACTGGGCATGTATTTAATATGTTACCATGCTACACACAGTCCACTTTATCGCACCCTCACAGTAGAGAGTCTATGGTCTTGTGGTTGGAGTTCACTGAGTGTCTATGGTCTTGTGGTTGGAGTTCACTGAGTGTTGTCTACGTTCACTGAGTGTCTATGGTCTTGCGGTTGGAGTTCACTGAGTGTTGTCTATGTTCACTGAGTGTCTATAGTCTTGTGGTTGGAGTTCACTGAGAGTCTATGGTCTTGTGGTTGGAGTTCACTGAGTGTTGTCTATGTTCACTGAGTGTCTATGGTCTTGTGGTTGGAGTTCAATGAGTGTCTATGGTCTTGTGGTTGGAGTTCACTGAGTGTTGTGTATGTTCACTGGGTGTCTATGGTCTTGTGGTTGGAGTTCGCTGAGTGTTGTCTATGTTCACTGAGTGTCTATGGTTTTGTGGTTGGAGTTCGCTGAGTGTTGTGTATGTTCACTGAGTGTCTATGGGAAAAGGATCCAATGAAATGTATTCAACAAAGCCACCACAGCTGACTGGAGGCCAGTATTAACTGAATGGGGCATGGGAGAATACACAGAGAGTGTCTCTGTGCCCCAATCAGTTAGTGCTAGCTGTCAGTTTACTATTTGGTGAAATTCGGTCAAATTTTCCTTCTTTTCAGCACTCGGTGACCTCACAGGGCTGTGGATTGATTCCCACTGGACTTCTCCATTAAGCTTCTTTACAAACCCTTCCAACATGGACATGATCCCTCCCAGGTGAGGTAACAACTTTGACAGAAGCCTTGAAGAGCATGAGATACACTCAATAACTTTATTTATGCTATTGTACAATCTGCATTTATAACAAATAATAATAATAATAAAAAAACATCAGGAAGGTGTACAGTATCCAGATGGAGAAAAACAGATGTGGCTGATGGCTCTGCCCTCCAGGGCGTCTGTGGTCCAATCAGAGCTCCAGTGATCGGGAAGGGGAGGGGTTTTGGCGTCTGTAGCCAATCAGAACTCCAGTGATGGGGAAGGGGCGGGGTTTTGGCGTCTGTGGCCAATCAGAGCTCCTGTGATGGGGAAGGGGACAGGGCATGAGCGGCGGGGCCTGATGTGAGAAGTGTGTGTCGATTCAAGTGTTTGTATGAGTGTGTGTGCGATGGCTGCTTGCATCTGAATGTATTTTTATTGTGTTGATCTGTGTGTGTGTGCTGTAGGACTGACACAAAGCTAAACTGATAGTTGAAGGAATGAAAGGATGGATAGAGAGAGAGAGAGAGAGAAAGTGAGGGAACAGCAACAGGCGAGTCAGACAGAGGAAGAGAAAGAACGGGGTGGGGAGAGAAAGAGAGAGAGAAAGAATGGGTTAGGGAGAGAAAGAGAAATGGATGAAAAAGAGGGAAAGCAGCAAAAACTGACAGACAGAGAGAGAGAGAAAGGAGAAGAGAGGTAGACAGAGAGAAGGAAGAAAGGAGAGAGAGAGAGAAGAGAGGTAGACAGATGACAGAGAGAGAGAAAGAAGAGAGAAAACAGAAGGAGGTAGAGAGAGAGGAAAGAAAGAGAAAGAAGAGCGAGAGGTAGAGAGAGTGCAGACAAACTGACAGAGATCAACAAAGATGTGATTGCTAGAGACATGAGAGGGTGTGTGTGTGTGTGTGTGTCTGTGCATTCATGTTTTGTGTGTGTGTTCATATGCTTTGTGTGTGTGCATGTGTTCATATGTTTGTTTGTGTTTGTGTGTCTGCATGTGTGTTCAAATGCTTGTGTGTGTGTGTCAGTTGGTGTACATCTGTCTGCTTGTGTGTACTTGTGTGTGTTTCCATGCGTGTGTGTGTGTTAGTTGGTGTAGATCTGTCTGAGTGTGTGTGTGCGTGAGTATGTGTGTCAGTTGGTGTAGATCTGTCTGCGTGCGTGCGTGAGTGTGTGTGTGTGTGTGTTAGTTGGTGTAGATCTGTCTTTGTATGTATGTGTATATGTGTGTGTGTGTGTTAGTTGGTGTAGATCTGTCTGTCTGAGCGTGTGTGTGTGTGTATGTTAGTTGGTGTAGATCTGTCTGTCTGTGCGTGTGTGTGTGCATGTGCGTATATGTGTGTGTGTGTGTGTGTGCATGTGCGTATATGTGTGTGTGTGTGTTAGTTGATGTAGATCTGTCTGTCTGAGCGTGTGTGTGTGCATGTGTATGTGTGTGTTAGTTGGTGTAGATCTGTCTGTCTGAGCGTGTGTGTGTGTGTGTGTGTGTGTGTTAGTTGGTGTAGATCTGTCTGTCTGAGCGTGTGTGTGTGCATGTGTATATGTGTGTGTGTGTGTGTGTGTGGTGTGTTAGTTGGTGTAGATCTGTCCCTCTGGTGGCTGCGGTAGCTTCATGTTCTCTTTGCACATCATGAGTCTCCTCAGCTCCTGCAGAACCACACGGATGCTGTACGAGTTCTGCCACTTGGCCAGCGCAGACACGGCACGTGTGTCCACCTGGAGACACGGAGACACACACACACACACACACACACACACACACACACACACACACACACACACACACACACACACACACACACACACACACACACAGAGGATGGATCAGAGCTGAAATGGCTGCCCCTCCCTAGTATACACAAACTGAAGCCTGAACATATTTACCATGATTTATTTAAAAACACACACACACACACACCGAAAAATGTCTTGATAATGCACATCTTCTAAAGACAGCTAGACCATGTAGTCCCATGCCCCATTCCAACACCCCTAGTTTTCCACAGTCCATGGGGGTGATCTAGTTTTCCACAGTCCATGGGGGTGATCTAGTTTTCCACAGTCCATGGGGGTGATCTAGTTTTCCACAGTCCATGGGGCTAATCTAGTTTTCCACAGTCCATGGGGGTATTCCATCCTTAGAACTTAAGTCAGCTGCAGGTACTCTAAGCTAACTCAAAGGTGACTTATACTTAAATCAGACGGAATGTCAAGCCTAGACATCGCCAAAGGGCTTTGGAATCAAGTATGTTTGGAAGTTTTGATATGATTACACCTAATTAACAAAAGGGATTCATTCAACATGACTGGCAATATGAGGGCCATGAAGGCTGGTGTGAACGTAGACAGGACTGACGATGCTCTGGAAATCCTTCCATCAGCCATGTATGTGTGTGTGTGTGTGTGTGTATTCTCCTGCAGGGGTTCTGCCTGTGCTGTAAGCCTGTCAACGGAATTACAGTTTGAGCTGGACTTGGAGTTGCCGCGTGTGCATTCTTACACTCACACATTTCCACAGATGATTGGCCTCCTGACCCAGCTCCCACACAGCAACTGTGTGTGTGTGTGCGTGCGTGCGCGCGCGCGTGTGTGTGTGTTCTCTGCAAGGTCAGCAGAGTGTTAGTGGGTTTGTGAGTTACAGCAATGGAAGAAGAGGTTTTAATGGAGCAGAAAGGTAATCTATTAACAGACTGTAGGACGAACGGACGGACACACACACACACACACACACAGTCCATGAAGTACTGCCCCGAGCTCTTCTTACTACACAGGCAAGGGTTGTATGTGTGTGTGTGTGTATGCATGTGCATGTGTGTGAGTGCACATCGTGTGTGTGTGTGTGTGTGTGCATATGTGTGTGTGGGCATTCGGTTGGACACTCACCACACCGTTGGAGTTGTGTACACCGTTCAGGTTGATCTTGGTAACAAAGCGGACAAAGGGCGGGGTCTCTGGGTAGCGGGGGCCGCACTCCACCCTCAGACTGTACATGCGGTTCTCATAAATGGTCTGGGGGGGGGGGGGCACATTACACAAAGACACATTTAGGACAAGGACACACTCTCGCCCTCCAGTCAGGACACAGACCAGTTTGGACACGTGACATGATGCACTTCACCACAAAAGACCTGAGCCTCCAGCCTAACACACTCCACCATGTCTTTGGGACAAAGTTTACTGGAAATGATCATCTTAACAAGCGTCATGCAAAATACTGTCATCTTGATCATCTTCCTGGTCAATTCTGTAATTTCATGTAGTCATGCCCTTGTTGTCCTCCAGACCCGTGTGTGTGTGTGTGTGTGTGTCTATGCGTGCTCACCCGTGGGGGTCCTATGATCATACCTCTACCAGGTGGGAGTCATGTCCTTGTCGCCCTCCACCACTGTGTGTGTATGTGTGTGTGTGTGCGTGCTCACCCGTGGGGGTCCTATGATCATCCCTCTCCACCTGGTGAGGGTCATGTCCTTGTTGCCCTCCAGACCTGTGTGTGTGTGTGTGTGTGTGTGTATGTGTGTGTGTGTATGCGTGCTCACCCGTGGGGGTCCTATGATCATCCCTCTCCACCTGGTGAGGGTCATGTCTTCATCGTCCTCCAGACCTGTGTGTGTGTGTGTGTGTGTGTGTGTGTGTGTGTGTGCTCACCCGTGGGGGTCCTATAATCATCCCTCTCCACCTGGTGAGGGTCATGTCTTCATCGTCCTCCAGACCTGTGTGTGTGTGTGTGTGTGTGTGTGTGTGTGTGTGTGTGTGTGCTCACCCGTGGGGGTCCTATAATCATCCCTCTCCACCTGGTGAGGTCATGTCTTCATCGTCCTCCAGACCTGTGCGTGTGTGTGTGTGGTGTGTGTGTGTGTGTGTGTGTGTGTGTGTGTGTGTGCGTGCTCACCCGTGGGGGTCCTATAATCATCCCTCTCCACCTGGTGAGGTCATGTCTTCATCGTCCTCCAGACCTGTGTGTGTGTGTGTGTGTGTGTGTGTGTGTGGTGTGTGCTCACCCGTGGGGTCCTATAATCATCCCTCTCCACCTGGTGAGGGTCATGTCTTCATCGTCCTCCAGACCCCAGCTGACTGTTCCATCCCCTACTCCCTTCTGACCTTCCTCCAGCTCCTCTAGAAGCCGGAAGTTACGAGGAACTTTCACGCCTGTGTCACACACACACACACACACACACACACAAATGCATGAGGCAATTCCATGCCAAACTGTCACAGCTGTAACACAATGCCAGGGTTGTGCTGTGATGTGAATGATGATTACATCAAATTTGAACATTCACTCTTTTTGGTTGTAGAACTCATCATTCAGATCATACAAATACCACAGCAATCTGTTGGCGTTATGGAACAGCATGTATACTATGCACCCTTCTACTGTTCCATCCCCACGTGTGTGTGTGTGCGTGCGTATCAGTAGGGGTTTATCTGTCTGTCTTACAGACAGCACAAATGTGTGTGTGTGGTGTGTGTGTGCGCGTGCGTATCAGTAGGGGTTTATCTGTCTGTCCTACAGACAGCACAAATGTGTGTGTGTGTGCCTTCACCCATCAGCAGTTTGCTTTGGAGGACAAAAAAAAAAAATCTGTTCTTTTTTTCTTGCATTTGCAATTACAGCTAGTGGCCACTAGGAGGCGACACACTAGGTGGTGCTTTGTGCTGTCTATTATTGAGTTCATGTCATGACTGACCAGTGAGCACACATCTGTCATCTCACTCTCACACACTCACAATTTAATTTACGTAACGTAGAGGTAAACTTACAGCTTTTGGTATGAGTTGTTTAAATCCAGTAATGCAACTCTAAGATCTTGAACCTCTGTAACTTTTGAAGATTTTGCATTCCTAGCCAGTGGTGTGTGTGTGTGTGTGTGTGTGTGTGACCTTTTGGCAGTGCACTTACACAGTCACTCACTCTCCTGTCTGTCCCCTGTGTGTGTGTGTGTGTGTGAGAGAGAGAGAGAGAGAGAGTTGCTTCTGTGGAAAAAATCCACCAGCAGAAAAATAAACTCTGGCTGAACCTGCTGGATGTCGCCTAGAGCCACTGAATACAACCAGACCAGTGACTGGGGGCAGATACAATCACCTCCAGCACAAACCAGACCAGTGACTGGGGGCAGATACAATCACCTCCAGCACAAACCAGACTGGTGACTGGGGGCAGATACAATCACCTCCAGCACAAACCAGACTGGTGACTGGGGGCAGATACAATCACCTCCAGCACAAACCAGACTGGTGACTGGGGGCAGATACAATCACCTCCAGCACAAACCAGACCAGCAAAGTCATGAAGGCCCTGCCTAGAAACCCATCCAAAAGAATTAGTAGTCATCAAGACCCTGCCTAGCAACTCAACCAAAAGGATCTGTAGTCATCAGGGCCCTGCCTAGCAACCCATTCAAATGGAAACAACTACCTGCACCCAAACCTGTTCAGAGCCTGTCTCTGGTCGCATCAGTGCAAATAAAGTTCCCAGCTAAAGCCATACAATGTATAAGTTTCTCTAAGCAGAGCCAATAAATAGCAATCTAAGACTATCGTTTCTCACCTCTCTCAGCTCAGGGCAGGCCGAGCGAAGCCACCTAGGCTCTGAGCATGCCTGGTCTGTAGTGAGCAGACCTGGGGATCCTGCGTGGAAGCGCCTGACAGCCAGACTCCCCTTTCCCCCCCCGTCCCTCAAAATCCCTGCTTCTGCCATGTTCTCGAGGCTAGCTCCAAAACATCTGTACGACAAATCACCAGTCGTCTGATTCCAACATAACATGCGTGTAATAGCAAGCGGCTCTTACAAATGCAGCAGTAATGCATCGAGAGTGAGGTTAGACTGTAAGGGGTGTGACGTTAAGACCCCTGCACCTCTTTACAATTACTTGTAAGGTGGGTAAATACTCTTAAATCCCCAGAGTGTGACAGGGTGGAATCAAAAGGGCACAATTCTAGCGGATGTTGCAAACGTTAAGCCACAGCAAGAAGGTAAGAGGAGAAAGCTGCTAGCCGTTTAGCTTGGCTAGCTACTTGACAGATGCCATGCACCTTAAAGCTAACGTTAGCTTTTTTTTCTATCGTTGCGTCAACTTGAGCAGAATGCACCCTGTCAAAGAGCTAAGTTCAGCAGAACTCGAACAAAAGACACGCAGTTCATAAGATGTGGAAAAGAGAAAATTTCGCAATACCTTGGTGTGGCCCGCCTATAGAATGCATGACATGCCAGGGAACTGGCTGGCTAGCATAACAACAAAGCACTATGAGTGACGCGGCAGTAGGTGGCTAGGTGTCGGAGGGCCATTGAGTTACTGGCATGCTTAAGACAGCATTAATGTCAGAATATTTTGGCTGGCTATTTAACGAGCCTTAAAGAAACCCAAACACGACCCATGACTCAACAGTGCACAAACACACAACAGAATACTGGTATAGCGGTGTCACCTAGCGAGCTAGCAAACAAAGGCATGGTTACTGTACTAAATATAAGGCGGTAGCTTACTAGCTAACCCGCCTTGCAAACTAAGCAGCGAGCTATGCTAGCTGGCTAAGTGTATTGGCTAACCTTAGCGTTAATCACAATCGGTATTGTTGACGACTAAATTATTAAGCAGTGTCTATCTGGGGGATGATCATACACGATCTGTATGTTAAAGCCATAACCTTTCCTAATAATGACCTGTACGTGAACCTGATTCTGCCACGCAGGACAGCAAATTCTGATGCTCATGTTGAGAGATTCATTTACCTGATCCGGCGGACACCGCCATCTTGTCGCTGTGCAGAGGGTGCGCGCACGCTACCACAGGCTCGGGCGCAGAGCGGTGCGGCGCGGCGCGCATCACACCATGTCCAAATAATGGAATACAAACTATGGACTACTTTGACGCTGGTGACTTTATGCTGCATAGACGCTTTCATGATCCACACTGCTGGATGAAGACACAGAATAGGTACATGGAGCCTTTCTGTGACAGTTTACGCTGCATTTACACTCGTAGGGACATTTCTGTTCACAAATAAATAACACTGAAAAACATGTGTAGTCATAGGCATTTATTTAGTTTAAGTATAAATATAATATATACATCAGTACTCCAAAGTGGGAGACAACAGAAAGGCATCAAGGCATTATTCTGATATTTTAGTAGAGTTTAAAAAGCAAGTGTTTCTCCTCAGACAACCCCTTCCAAAATGCGGGGGGAAAGCACAACCTCTGACAACAAAAAAACACCTCAGGTTAGGTCATCTACCGCAAGGATGTCACTGCAGAAAATCAGCAGCTTCAACACTTAAGCATCCTATTCAAACATGTAAGTACTCCATGTTCCTTGTGATGTGGAGTGTGGAGTGCTGTGACATATCTGGAGATAAAATAAAGGCTGTGATAAACCAGTAAATAAAAAAGCGGCTAAATCTAGTTAGCATCAGATGTTTGGCCTGTAGAATTGATCTTCAGATAGAGGAGTCATTGTGGCGGAACCTGCCTGATCTGGTGCAGGTGGGTTCTCCTGTTCTATTAGAACCAGAACCTTGTTCGGTTCAGTCAGACATCAACATGGGGAGTGAAGGGCTCCAGTCAAGCCTGGCCCCCATCTTCCCCCTCACAAAAAAATCTCACTAGTACTGCTCAAAGGCAGCAGACCTGCTCTACCAGAGGGATCCTCTCACCCCTACACACGTTAAGCAAAGCTGACCACGGTCTAGGAACTACTACGCACTCACCTAAAGCAACACTGATTAGCCTAAGACTACCTGACCACTCTCTCCCACCATAGAAACACCACACTAAACCCCCTTCAGCCTCCACAGCACAGGGGGGACACACAGGTTTCAGACCCACTGGTATCCACCCTAGTGCTGCCACCTTATTGACCTTTATACACAGAGGCTTACTGACCTTAATATGGAGAAGCAAGATTGACCCTTTAGTATTGACCTATTGACCTATATAAAAAGCAGGTTTTGCAGATCGTCAGTTCTAATTACCTCTGACTTTTGACCTTTTGAAACAAGAAATACCAGTCTCAACAAGACATGGTTGGACAGGACATTTGTCATAAAATCTCAAGCGTTTGGCACCTGAGCTCTGGAGACTCTTTTTTGCCAAAACAAGTGTGTGTGTGTGTGTGTGTGTGTGTGTGTGTGTGTGTGTGTGTGCAGAGCCGCTGGAGGGGTGGTGGTGGCCAGTCCCATGATGAGGAGGGGGCCAAACTGAAGTGCAGTAAGGCTGCTGAGCTCTGGACATTCATTTCAAGCACTTCAGACATCAATACTGACCCCATGGAGCCTGGCACTACAAACATGTACACACACACACCACACACACACATCACCCCAAGGAGCCTGGCACTACAAACATGTAAACACACACACACACACACACACACCACCCCAAGGAGCCTCAGTCAGAGCACTACGCTTAACACCAATACCACCACCAGGGGTAAAACACCCATTTGACTAGGAACATCATATAAACACACACAGCCCCCCGCCTGACCATGGAGAAGCCCAGGCTCTGCAGCAGCAGATGAGGGTTTTATTATGACCTCAGTCTGACTGGGCTCCAGCACAGAGTTAGAGAATGTTAGTAGACCCACTTCATCCCTCTCCAGGCTTCTCTCATCCACACTGGGGTCTGTGCAGACTGATGACACACGCACACTGAATGACATTTACAGACATGTATTGGGCAGGGGTCCCAGAGGGCAGGGGCCCCACGGAATGCTAGACGGGGATCGCAACGCCTGTCCGCCATTTCAAACCAGCATCTGACTGATGGCACAGATACACACCCCTTCCCTGTCCCTAAAGCTGAGTAACATATATATACACACACACACACACACACATCTCCTGGCCAGACATGCTTCTCTCCTACTCATTAAGACATAAAAGGGCATGAAATCTCAGACTGCATAGGGCTGTGCCAGGAGAGACATTTCTGAGCCAATATGCTTAGGACCTCATGAGGCCCACAAACAGAGCACACACACACGCATACACACACGCATACACACATGCATACACACACGCACACAAGCATGGCTATCTTGAGGGACACTTCTGGGGAGGTGAATTTGGCATGAGAGCTGTAATGGAGCATGTGAGCGTGTGTGTGTGTGTGTGTGTGTGTGTGTGTGTGTGTGTGTGTGTGTGACATGCCATAAGGCAGGCGGAGCCCTGGTTTGCAGCACAAAAGTTGCATTCTGAGAGAAAGTTCTAGAAAACAAAGGCGTAGTGAAGAGCATGCTGACCAGCATGAGAAAGTGGTTCTACTGCACTGGAGCAGAAGAGTCACGACTCTGGCACAGGCATGGCCCACATGAGGGTCTAAACTGGCTTTAAACTGGACCTAAACCACACCTAGTCTGGGTCTAACATATGTTTAAACTGGACTTAAACCACACCTAGTCTGGGTCTAACATATGTTTAAACTGGACTTAAACCACACCTAGACTGGGTCTACAGTGGGTCTGGACGAGCCGTGTCTGGTGCCTGGCTGGTAAGGCTACAGGAAGTTAACTGCATAACTGACAGCTTTGCCCAGCTGGACACAAGCACAGGATGAAGACACTGAAGTGACACCAGCACCAAAACAAACAGCGCCCTCTGGTGCCCCGGAGGCTACAGAGCCACAGCTGTAGTCCACATGACTGACGACATCAGAGCTTCTGAGACGGGCCCGTGTCCAAACCCCGTCCTCTAACGGTTCCAGTTCTGTCATAATGGCACAAGAACCACAGGACACGCTTGGATGCAGATTAAACACCATTCTCTTCCATTGTCCTTAAGGATTTCCACACTTTGGATATTCACACACATCCACCATTGCGTGTGTGTGTGCATGCGTGCGTGTGTGCGTGTGTGTGTGTGTGTGAGAGAGAGAGAGAGAGAGTCATTCACTGCTTGTGTAGGGGCCCATGGCTTCAGGGGCAGACTGGGGTGGGGCTAAGGGCGGGGCTTTGGGCGGGTCTACAGAGCAGATGTCAGATGGGCCACTGCTGAAAGACTATGAGGCAGTATTGCTTTAAATCCCAACGTCAACCTATACACACACACACGCACGCAACCTATACACACACTCATGCAACCTATACACACACACGCACGCAACCTATACACACACAAGCACGCAACCTATACATACACACACGCACGCAACCTATACACACACACGCACGCAACCTATACACACACGCACGCAACCTATACACACACTCATGCAACCTATACACACACACGCACGCAACCTATACACACACACGCACGCACGCAACCTAAACACACACACGCACGCAACCTAAACACACACGCACGCAACCTATACACACACTCACGCAACCTAAACACACACTCACGCAACCTAAACACACACTCACGCAACCTAAACACACACGCACGCAACCTAAACACACACGCACGCAACCTACACACACACTCACGCAACCTACACACACACTCACGCAACCTAAACACACACTCACACAACCTAAACACACACGCACGCAACCTACACACACACTCACGCAACCTACACACACACGCACGCAACCTAAACACACACTCACGCAACCTAAACACACTCACGCAACCTACACACACACTCATGCAACCTAAACACACACTCACGCAACCTACACACACACTCACGCAACCTAAACACACTCGTGCAAAATGCTCCTGAAAAGTCGAGGTGTTGGGGTTGGAAAGGAGGCCTGGATCAGACCAGTCCCAGCAAACCCAACCCAGCAAGGCCCAGCAAACCCAACCCAGCAAGGCCCAGCCAATGCCGACCTCTGCAGGTCCTCCAGAAGCGCCTCCAGAACCGCCTCCTGTGAGAGGCCTGCAGGGGGCACAGGGGGCACAGAGGCCTGCAGGGGGCGCAGGGGGCACAGGGGGCACAGAGGCCTGCAGGGGGCGCAGGGGAGCACAGGGGGCGCAGAGGCCTGCAGGGGGCACAGGGGGCACAGAGGCCTGCAGGGGGCACAGGGGGGCACAGGGGAGCACAGGGGGCACAGAGGCCTGCAGGGGGCACAGGGGAGCACAGGGGGCACAGAGGCCTGCAGGGGGCACAGGGGAGCACAGGGGGCACAGAGGCCTGCAGGGGGCGCAGGGGGCACAGGGGAGCACAGGGGGGGGCAGGGGGCGCAGGGGGCACAGGGGGCACAGGGGGCGCAGGGGGCACAGGGGGCACAGGGGAGCAGCGGAGGTCTCTGAGGTAGGAGCCAGAGGAACACAGCTGAACCGCCCAGCAACCCCAGAATGGATTTCAGTCCTCCAGTCAGCTGTTTTTTGTACAGGGGTGTACAGGTGGGGCTGTGTGTGTGTGTGTGTGTGTGTGTGTGTGTGTGTGTGTGTGTGTGTGTGGTGGGGGCTAGTGGGTTTTGCAGGCCCACTTGAGGTCATCAGAGCGTGGCTTCTCTCCTGTTACCCCCTGAATCAGCTCCTCAAGATTCCGCCAGAACCCAATCTTCTCCAACGGGTAGTTGAGCCAGCCTGCACACACACACACACACACACACACACACACATCAGCATACAGACACTCATATATGGACGTTGTTAATGACATCTATGATCTCAGATGAATACAGTACTGCAGCTGAACAGTTCCACATCTAGACCCAGTTAAGCAGCTAGTGTGTGTGTGTGTCTTTGTGTGTGTGTGTTACCTGTAGCCATGCAGAAATGTTTCTGTGTGTGTTATCTGTAGCAATGTAGAAGTGTGTCCGTGTGTGTGTGTCCATGTGTGTGTTATCTGTAGCCATTCAGAAGTGTGTCCATGTGTGTGTGTGTTACACATGGACACACTTCTGCATTGCTACAGGTAACACACACACACACGAACACACTTCTGCATTGCTACAGGTGTGTGTATGTGTCATCTGTAGTCATTCAGTAGTGTGTCCATGTGTGTGTGTTACCGTAGCCATGCAGAAGTGTGTTCATCTGTGTGTGTGTGTTACCTGCAGCCATGCAGAAGTGTGTTCATGTGTGTGTGTGTGTGTGTGTGTGTGTGTGTTACCTGTAGCCATGCAGAAGTGTGTTCATCTGTGTGTGTGTGTTACCTGCAGCCATGCAGAAGTGTGTTCATGTGTGTGTGTGTGTGTGTGTGTGTGTGTTACCTGTAGCCATGCAGAAGTCTGTTCATCTGTATGTGTGTGTGTGTGTGTGTGTGTTACCTGTAGCCATGCAGAAGTCTGTCTGTGTGTGTGTGTTACGGTAGCCATGCAGAGGTGTGTCCATATGTGTGTGTGTGTCTGTAGCCATGCAGAAGTGTGTATGTGTGGGTGTGTGTGTCTCTGCGGTGCCTGTAGCCATGCAGAAGTGTGTGTGTGTTGTCTGTAGCCATGCAGAAGTGTGTGTGTGTGTGTGTGCATGTGCGTGTGTGTTACTACAGCTAGGCAATATGGCAAAAAATCTGATCACAATATATTTTTCCAAATTGATATCGATTTTTATCATGATTAGGGCTTCAAATCAAAATCAGATTATAAAGAAAAGTCTACAAAATAAACAATAACAACAGTAACAGTAAACAATAACAACAGTAACAGTAAACAACGATTAGCAGTCATGTGCTGATTTTGATTCATTTTTCAATTAATGCACAGTCCTGTGTGTTACCTGTAGTGATGCAGACATAGGTCTCGTGCGGGGACACATGGTGGATGCGGTGGTGGTGTGTGTGTGTGTGTGTGTGTGTGTGTTACCTGTAGTGATGCAGACATAGGTCTCGTGCGGGGACACATGGTGGATGCGGTGGTGTGTGTGTGTGTGTGTGTGTGTGTTACCTGTAGTGATGCAGACATAGGTCTCGTGCGGGGACACATGGTGGATGCGGTGGTGTGTGTGTGTGTGTGTGTGTGTTACCTGTAGTGATGCAGACATAGGTCTCGTGCGGGGACACATGGTGGATGCGGTGGTGTGTGTGTGTGTGTGTGTGTGTGTGTGTGTGTCTGTGTGTGTGTTACCTGTAGTGATGCAGACATAGGTCTCGTGCGGGGACACATGGTGGATGCGGTGGTGTGTGTGTGTCTGTGTGTGTGTTACCTGTAGTGATGCAGACATAGGTCTCGTGCGGGGACACATGGTGGATGCGGTGGTGTGTGTGTGTGTGTGTGTGTGTTACCTGTAGTGATGCAGACATAGGTCTCGTGCGGGGACACATGGTGGATGCGGTGGTGTGTGTGTGTGTGTGTGTGTGTGTGTGTGTCTGTGTGTGTGTTACCTGTAGTGATGCAGACATAGGTCTCGTGCGGGGACACATGGTGGATGCGGTGGTGTGTGTGTGTGTGTGTGTGTGTGTTTCCTGTAGTGATGCAGACATAGGTCTCGTGCGCGGACACATGGTGGATGCGGTGGTGTGTGTGTGTGTGTGTTACTGTAGTGTGCAGATAGGTCTCGTGCGGGAAATGGTGGATGGGTGGTGTGTGTGTGTGTGTGTGTGTTACCTGTAGTGATGCAGACATAGGTCTCGTGCGGGGACACATGGTGGGTGCGGTGGTGTGTGTGTGTGTGTGTGTGTGTGTGTGTGTCTGTGTGTGTGTTACCTGTAGTGATGCAGACATAGGTCTCGTGCGGGGTGACATGGGGGGTGTGGTGGTGTGTGTGTGTGTGTGTGTGTGTGTTACCTGTAGTGATGCAGACATAGGTCTCGTGCGGGGACACATGGTGGATGCGGTGGTGTGTGTGTGTGTGTGTGTGTGTTACCTGTAGTGATGCAGACATAGGTCTCGTGCGGGGACACATGGTGGATGCGGTGGTGTGTGTGTGTGTGTGTGTGTGTCTGTGTGTGTGTTACCTGTAGTGATGCAGACATAGGTCTCGTGCGGGGACACATGGTGGATGCGGTGGTGTGTGTGTGTGTTACCTGTAGTGATGCAGACATAGGTCTCGTGCGGGGACACATGGTGGATGCGGTGGTGTGTGTGTGTGTGTGTGTGGTGTGTGTGTGTGTGTGTTACCTGTAGTGATGCAGACATAGGTCTCGTGCGGGACACATGGTGGATGCGGTGGTGTGTGTGTGTGTGTGTGTGTGTGTGTGTGTGTGTGTTACCTGTAGTGATGCAGACATAGGTCTCGTGCGGGGACACATGGTGGATGCGGTGGTGTGTGTGTGTGTGTGTGTGTGTGTGTGTGTGTGTTACCTGGAGTGGTACAGACATAGGTCTCGCGGGGGGACACCTGGTGGATGCGGTGGTGTGTGTGTGTGTGTGTGTGTGTTACCTGTAGTGATGCAGACATAGGTCTCGTGCGGGGACACATGGTGGATGCGGTGGTGTGTGTGTGTGTGTGTGTGTGTGTGTGTGTGTGTGTGTGTGTGTGTGTCATCTGTAGTGATGCAGAAGTAGGTCTCGTGCGGGGACACATGGTGGATGCGGTGGTGGTGGTGTGTGTGTGTGTGTGTGTGTGTGTGTGTGTGTGTGTGTGTGTGTGTCACCTGTAGTAATGCAGAAGTAAGTCTCATGCGGGGACACATGGTGGATGCGGTGGTGTTTACGGGGAAGGATGATGTGCCAGTCCTGCAGCTTCTGAACCCAGAGCGGGAGCCCAAAGTACGTGTGCGACCACTTATGGATCTGATTGGTCAGAGTCACAAAGATGGCCAACGCAAACACGTAACAGTGGAAGGGATAGTTATGATACTGCTCCACTAGAGGGCGCAGAGAGAGAGAGGAGTTGTTATGGTCAGTGGTAAAATGAGGATTTTCCGCAGAAAGGTGAACTTAACATAATATAGTTGCACGTGAATATTCCACAGTGTGAATTGAGGTTTTCCACTGGTATGGCCCAACTTCAATGCTATGCAAAGTAGAGCTGCGTGGTGCACAACATTTTGCTAGTCTGTATGACGAATGGGTCGTTCATATCTCTGTGCTAGTCTGAATGAGTCATCACGTCTCTCTGCTAATTTAACTGGGGAACGGGTCATTATGTCTCTGCTAGTTTGAACAAGTCATCACATCTCTCTGCTAGTTTGTATGGGCAATGGGTCATCACATCTCTGCTAGTTTGAATGGGGAATTAGGCAAAAAATTGTGAGCATGCAGTGTGTATGTGTGTGTGTCTCACCAGGAGAAAGTGTGAGAAAGCTGTGAGCCATGTTGGCCAGTGGAATGATGGTAAGCATACAGTTGTCCCCGTTGGTTTCAATGAAGTCATGTCGAGTGATGGCCGTGGGGTCTATGTGGTGCTCCCTGAATGGACGGATGAAGGCCTGAGAGATAGAGATGGATAGGGAGGGAGAGAAAGAGAGAAAGAGAAGGGGGGGAGAGATGAAAAGCCAAAAAACAAAGAGGGGGAGAAAGAAAGAGAGAAAAAGAGAGAGGGATGATCAGCAGAATTATTACAGGCTGGTACTCAGGTGTGTGTATATGTATTTGTGTGTGTGCGTGCATTTTGGGTTGAACATGATTAATTACCACAAGCATGCTGACGTCTCTCTCTCTCTCACACACACACACGTGACTTTGCCACTACACCATTTCAGCACTATGCTGATACTGACTGGTTTGAGACGGCCGCCGTAAGTTTAGGCTGTGTGGGAGAATCAACTCTGCCAGTCCGGTCCCTTTTGAATGTCGTTTGGTAGCTCCTTGTAAAATATGACATTGAAAGCCATGAGCTTGAACTACAGCGCTGCTTTTGAGGACATGGCACCATCAGAGAGGGTTGAGGCGGAGCAAGATGAGGTGCCAATGTTTGTGTACTTCCTGAGCTTCGCTGCACTGAAGCAGAGACTGAAGTGAATGGGACACACGTGGAATTTTACCAAAGCAAATTGGTCATCACATCTTTCTGGAGTTATTGTCATAATCTGCAACTGTTTGGCATAATTTCAAGTTTAATAGTCTAAGCTGTTACTGTTCAGATTTGGAGAAAATGAACTTAATTTCAGGTCAGGCAGCTACCACTATGTAGTTGTTAGCGAGCTAATGCTAGCAAACTAGCTAACGTCATGTTTTAAATGGAGAAGTGGTGGTACTTCACTGAATGACAACCACCTGTATAACGTTACTAACATTAGTTTAAGTGGCCCAAGCAAAATAATCTGAAGGGGTCTACATACCTGTTACAAACATGACATGATTTAAATGGTATCCTCGTTTGTAAGTGGCTTTGGATAAAATGCTAAATGCTAAATGCATAACTGTAAATGTAATGTAAATGACTGACGTGTGTCAGGAACATTAATCACATTCAGCTTTGTGATGTAGACATTACAAAAACCTGATGCCAACAGTCATAACTATCAGAGGTGTCAATAACGTTTATGATCCACATCATGTGATGTTTATAACAGGCTTGTGTCACCCTTATGTAGACCCCTTCACCCTTAGCTGAGAACGATATATATATCAGGCTTAAGTGACTTCCATCAACTGTTTTAGTTCTAGTTTGCACATTAGCATGTTGCCATGTAGGTACTGACTGGCACATTAGCTCTTTAGCTCGGTTCATAGACACACTAATGTGTTGGGATGTAAGCTAGTTTACTTAGTCTCATGCTAATTTAACATGGCAATAAACAATAAGAGGATGGTGGCCTGTTTGTGCTACTCATCACCCCACCCACCACATGCCTCGTCATGAAAACCCAACCAAACCCAGCAGAGTAGTGTAGCATAAAGTAGAACAGTGCAGAGTGATGTAGAGTAGAGTAAAGCAGTGCAGTGTAGTTTAGAATAGAATATTGTAGAGTAGAGTCGAGTAGAGTCGAGTAGTGTAGAGTCGTGTAGTGTAGAGTCGTGTAGAGTAGAGTAGTGTAGAGTAGAGTAGAGTCGTGTAGTGTAGAGTAGAGTAGAGTCATGTAGTGTAGAGTCGAGTAGAGTCGAGTAGTGTAGAGTCGTGTAGTGTAGAGTCGTGTAGAGTAGAGTAGTGTAGAGTAGAGTAGAGTCGTGTAGTGTAGAGTAGAGTAGAGTAGAGTCATGTAGTGTAGAGTGGAGTAGAGTCATGTAGTTTAGAATACAATTGTGTAGAGTCGTATAGTGTAGAGTAGGGCAGTGCAGTGTAGTTTAGAATAGAATAGTATAGAGTAGAGTTGTGTAGTGTAGAGTAGAGTCGTATAGTGTAGAGTAGGGCAGTGCAGTGTAGTTTAGAATAGAATAGTATAGAGTAGAGTTGTGTAGTGTAGAGTAGAGTCGTATAGTGTAGAGTAGGGCAGTGCAGTGTAGTTTAGAATAGAATAGTATAGAGTAGAGTTGTGTAGTGTAGAGTAGAGTTGTGTAGAGTAGAGTCATGTAGTCTAGTGTAGAGTAGAGTCATGTAGTTTAAATGGACTGCATTTATATAGCGCTTTTCTACTCCTACGAGTACTCAAAGCACTCACAGAGTATGCCTCACATTCACCCACTCACACACATGCATTCACACACCAGTGGTGGAGGCTGCCATGCAAGGTGCCAACCTGCCACCGGGAGGAATCTGGGGTTCAGTATCTTGCTCAAGGACACTTCCATGGGGTCAGGCAGAGAGGAGCTCGAACCTGCAACCCTTCGGTTGCCGAACAGCACCCCTACCACCTGCGCCACCACCGCCCCCGTTTAGAATACAATAGTGCAGAGTCGTATAGTGTAGAGTAGAGCAGTGCAGTGTAGTTTAGAATAGAATAGCATAGAGTAGAGTTGTGTAGTGTAGAGCAGAGAAGTGTAGTTTAGAATAGAATAGTGTAGTGTTGTATAATATAGAGTAGAGTAGAGCAGTGTAGTTTAGAATAGAATAGTATAGAGTCATATAGTGTAGAGTAGAATAGAGCAGTGTACTTTAAATATAGAATAGTGTAGAGTAGAGTCGTGTAGTCTAGAGTAGAGTCGTGTAGTGTAGTTTAGAATAGAATAGTGTAGAGTCGTATAGTATAGAGTAGAGTGGAGTAGAGCAGAGCAGTGTAGTTTAGAATAGAATAGTGTAGAGTAGTCATGTAGTGTAGAGTAGAGTACAATAGTCATGTATTGTAGAGTAGAGCAGTGCAGTGTAGTTTAGAATAGAGTAGAGTAGATTAGAGTAGAGTAGTGTAGTGTAGAGTAGATTAAAGTAGAGTAGAGTACAATAGTCATGTATTGTAGAGTAGAGTAGAGCAGTGCAGTGTAGTTTAGAATAGAGTAGAGTAGAGTACAGTAAAGTAGAGCAGTATAGTTTAGAATAGAATAGAACAGAACAGTGTAGAGTATAGTCATGTAGTGTAGAGTGAAGTAGAGCAGCGCAGTGTAGTGTAGTTTAGAATAGAGTCGTGTAGTGTATCGCCCGCGGTGTGTTTGTCCGCTTCCGCCCGCAACCCACGAAACTCTGAGAGTTTAGACCCACACAGTAATAGAGATGCACTGAGTTTGGGTCTTTTTCCGTCCCGCAGGAGAAATACGCCATTTCTGCTATTAACTGGGATTGGGGTTATTTGTTTTGTTTCTCTCCCTATACGTCTGTTGACTCACTGTGAATAGGGCTTCCATTTCATTGTTTACATTTGTTTTTAAAATGAAATAGACACACATATATATATATTGAAATGAAATAAAGACATAAATATATATATATATATTGAAATGAAATCAAGACATAAATATATATATATATATATATATATATATATATATATATTTGTATTTTATCCCGCATTTTTTTTTTTTGCCGTCCGTTCCTGCCCGCAGCCAAGCTCAAACCGCCCGCTCACACGAGATTTGCATTGGGTCCCGTGGGACCCAACCCAATTGCAGACCTCTACTGTAATGTAGAGTACAGTAGAACAGAGTAGTGCAGTGTAGAGTAAAATAGTGTAAAGTAGAGTAGAGTAAAGTAGAGAAGTGTAGTGTAGAGTAAAGAAAAGTAGAGTAGAGAAGAGTAGTGCGGTTTAGAGTAGAGTACAGTAGTGTAGAGTAGTGTTGTCTAGAGTAGTGTAGTGTAGAGCTGAGTAGTGTAGAGTTGTGTAAAGTAATGTAGAGTTGAGTAGAATAGAGCAGAGTAGAGTAGAATAGTGTAGAGTAGGTAACGTCATGAAAAACGGCATTACAGAAACACACCCACACACACACAGTTACAAGACAGACACACACACACCCACACACACACAGTTACAGACAGACACAGACACACACACAGACACACCCACATACACACAGTTACAGACAGACACACATACACACACTTACAGACACACACACCCACTCACAGACACACTTACAGACACACACACACACATCGTTCATACCTCTCACTAGCAAAAGGTGCACACACACACACATCCATATATACACACACACCAATCTATGAATATGGACCATTACCTTCATTCAAACACACACACACACACCTCTTACCTTCCCAAAAATGGGCAGATCCACTGAGCCCCAAGTATCAGCTCC
>PYXC01002420.1:820000-827500 GCA_015244755.2 Tenualosa ilisha
TTCTGTGGAGTCTCTTTTGCTTAAAAGAGAATGAACATTCTGCATTCTCGTCCGAGGCCGCGGTCACTTAATTTATCCTCACAAATAACACAAACCCATGATTTGGCTACCTTTACGGCGTTCTGCAAGACCGGTGTTGATTACCTATTTTGATATCTCACAGTTTTTAGGGCAAAAATAATTCTGGGCCGAAACTCAAAAAGGCAGTTCAGAAAAAAAAAATTCAAAGTCACACAGGGAATCATGATCTCAATTCCTGTCCAGAAAATCATGATTCACATTTTTTCCCATAATCATGCAGCACTCTTTAACACACCCTGTGGGCATCTGCAGTACACACTCTAAGACACATTGCTACTTCCTGATTCTTGTGGCAGTAAGACAACATGAGAGACACACCAGCACCCAACCCGCCTGACCCAAAACAACCCAGCAGTGGTCTAGTCTGTGTGTGTGTATGTGTGTGTGTCTCGGCCAGTGAGTCAGTTTGAATCAGTCCACTGGACTGTCAGTGAGACCAACAACTAAGTGACCGCATGATGGAGACAAGACAAAGGACAGTTGTCCGAGATACACACACCAAGGTCTGCAACGTGTGTGTATGTGTGTGTGTGTGTTAAGAGAGTTATTTTGTTACATGACTGAATAATCTGTGCCAGCCAGACTCTCTCCTTATGGTCTACATAGACTCAATTGGTCTCTACTTTGGTCTCACAAACACACACACTCACTAACACACACAACCTCACACGAAAAGCTTGGCGTGCTGACAGTGTTCAAACACAACTGGCACCCCGCTCCGCGCGCACACACACACAAACACACACACAAGAGTTTATGCAGCGCACACTCACGTCACCTGACGGGGTTTCAAACATCTATGTTACCTAAAGCGTAACTGCGCGCTGACTAACACCGTGACGTGATTCGGTGAGATTCCTCAAATATGTCGAAATGACTCTGCTGTGCTCTAAAAGTGTTATTTCATATGTCCCTGCCAACAGGAAGTACAGATCTGTACAGTACAGATCTACACATCTATGCACAAATGCACATGCAAATCTAATCCCATCATACAGGCTATTACTTGTGTTCAATTTGCGATGTTATAAAAGGTCAGTTTGCGCCCCTCCCTTTCCGCGTCCCCGTGCGACTCCATCCGCCGCGCTAACGTTAACGTTAGCTCCGGTACCGGGCGCTACATGTTGTGTCTGTCCAGCCTCTAAAAGAGCGCCATACATCTGGGGAGCACAACGAGTGGCGTGTCCACTTGCGTTACTGTAACGTTAGTTGGCTAGAAAGACATCAATCAATGAATCATGAATTAACACTTGTCGATTTGCCTCTCCAAACATGGCTAGCTTTATCTCGCAAAACACACCGACCTGCCACACTTATTAAGCCGGAACCAAAACACATCGATTATTCGTGGGTGTGTAGACTGTGCTGAATAAGGGTACCTGAAGTAAACTACTTGGCTAATCATTTTCATCTGTCATACATTACAGGAACTATGGCTCCGGTAGGCTAGCCACACGGGCGCACGGTGGACAGGTCAATCGCGAGCCGTCTTACCTGGCGAGTACAAATTTGCGAGTTCTCGTGCACCTGCGTGCTGTGGACCCCATCTCGGAACGGCCCGACCCGTTTCTCTCTCTTTGGAGGTTTGTAACTTTTCTTTAAACCCGTTCTCGTCTGCGAAGCTCGCCATGTTCCACTCCCGGTTCAGCCCCTCTCGCAGATCGGCAAACCAAGAGATGTACCGATTCCTCGCGCTGAAAGCCACGCCTTGCTGCTCTGGCTCAAGTTTGCCGTTGTAGTCCTATAGCGTCCAGGACTCTCGCACTCAGCTCAGCTGTGATTGGTTCAAACTTTCATAACTGAGCCGGCCACCAATCCCGTCTCCGGAGCAGAAAATGACCCCACCCGTTTTGGCCAATGAGATGAATTCATGCCGCTCACTGATGGCTTCTTGAGAGAAAGAAACTGAACTGCGATGTTTGTTTCCAACTCTGACTTTCCATGTCCCTCATGAACAACAGGCCTTAACAATAACAATATTTTCCAGGTTTTCAAAAACGCTCTATTGGGCACACCTGTTTTAATGTAAACAAGAAAATCCTACTGTCTCGTAGTTTACTGGCGTAATTGAACGAGATGTTTGGCCGCAACGTAGTGCAACGCTTTGCCACAGGCTTCTGAGGTAGGCGTCTTTCGTTTGGTGAGTGCGTCAGAAAAGTCACCCTCATCATCAGCACTGATGTGTGTCAAAGACAATCAGCACAGTATCCACAACCAATTGAATGATGAGAGTTAAAAGTCAAAAGAAATGAACCATATTCATATGTTTTTAATTAAGCTTGGACAAAAACACAAAACATATGGCAAGTTTTGATCCTCTCAGTTGAGCTTGAGGAGCATCAAGGCAGTCAGTGCACCTGTTTTTGGTTATTAATCGTGTTGCTGTAGAAGTACAAACTTGAACTCCTTGATTGATCCATTTTCCCTTCGTCAATCTCTGCTCTCTCACAGGAGCTTCTTAATTCTCATCTCATCTTAATTCCTTTACCATATTATCATGCATCCAGTATCAGACACTATGCCATGAATATAACACAGTTTCAGGTATAGGATGAGATTATTTAGACCTAAAAAGGTCGAAATAATTAGAACCGAAAAATGGTTGTTATTGTTCCCTGAACGTCAGTAAACTCCAGCAGTGATTCTTTAAGCAAGTCGTCTCTGAAAACAACACTTGTTGCCAGACTTCACTAAGTTTGCCCCCCTGAAATCACAGCTTGACACTCAATGTTTGTTGTAGCACATTTGCTGTGAGACTGTGAACCCATTTCACTGCACAGCACACTTGAGGTGAAATTGTAAAAACAACTCTGTTTTGGCAATTCTAATCCAAGGACTTCACCCAGCATTCAAATTTAAAAGACAACACGGGTGAGTTAAAGCGATGCACCGTTTTTATGTGGTTTGCTACGGTTTACTATTTGAACAAGATGTTTGGCCGCAACATGGTGCAACGCTTTGCAACAGGCTTCTGAGTTCTTTTTCTTTCCTTTGGTGGGTGTGTCAGAAAGAATTCATCAGAAGCTGAACACATCTACCTGCAGTCTATACTGTGTGACTCACGGGAGATATCGCAGAAATTTGTTTGCATTATATACAGTTTGAATTCCCTTAGTCCTTGAAATAAACATGATCGCTGCTGAAATCAATTTTCATGATGTTTTAATAAACCATAATGGCACGCATTTAAAATGTATGTCTTGTAGCACACTCAGCATTAGATAGAATTTTTGCCATATGGTCACAAAACAGCTTAAAATAACATAATATGTTATTTGAAATGTGTTCAGTACTATTTGTGTCAGCAATCACAATATTCACAAAATACTGTGGAAAAAATGTTATGCATGGAAGCACAAAGAAAAATGCATCATTTTTGTCAAGGGAGATTCAAGCCAATAAGGGCGACGTTTGTCATCATGAAGGCGGGGTCTAGACTCACGCAGTACCTGGAGAGCAACTGTTCAGCTGCTCTGCAAGCACCTTGCTCCCGCTATAACTTAAGGTCATGTGACACTGAATGCGGAGCCGCGACCACTCCTACCCAGGTCATCATAGACAGCATTTTAACCAGTGTGCATCACGTTTAGTCACCCCCTGAGCAGCGCTGCACAGTGATCTTGAATTCGCCTTGAGTTCGAGTTTTGGGAGAGGATGAGGAGGCATATGAGTTAGAGTTTTGGAGGAGGAGGAAGAGGAGTATGAGTTAGAGTTTTGGAGGAGAAGGAAGAGGAGTATGAGTTAGAGTTTTGGAGGAGAAGGAAGAGGAGTATGAGTTAGAGTTTTGGAGGAGGAGGAAGACAAGGTGAAGTAAGAAGGAGGATGAGGTTTAAGGATCAGAAACGTCTTATAAACGTCTTTAAGGATCAAAAACATCTTATTTCTCATTTTTATCTCTTGGCTGAAAGGATTTTGCTTCCTTCCGCTGCCCGTTTGAACATCTGACCCCCCAACCCGTCCTGTACTGAAATAAACACCCATCATATTTCAATAGGACCCCCAATCCATCCCATCTACATAGAAATTAACAACCATAATTATTTCAGCAGGCTGTCAACAGAGCAGAGAGCAATAGAGCCTGGTGTGGCCTAGTCAGTACTGATGACTCCACTGATGGCTTAGGTTTCCTGGGATTTTGGAGCTTTGAGCTCTTGTCTTGACACTAAAACACACATTTTGCAGTTTGAAGGGTTCCCCAAGAATTGTGTGTTTTGAATGTTTAAGTTTCATTTGTGTGGGGAAAAAAACTAGCCATAGTTACTTCAACTAGTCATAGCAGCTAAACAAAAAAACTTGAAAAAGTCCGTAATTGCCATCAAGTCCACGAGGGGGCGTCTTGGGATCAGTCTCAACTGAAGGCAAAACTGGAACACGCGGCGTCACGCTTGGTTTCAGTTACGTTGCCTAACGTCAAGCTGTGTACTCAAAACGCACGAGTCACAACACGCCCCCTTCCCTTGGGTACTGTTTGTTTGTGGGTTGGTTTGTTTATGTCAATAGTGTGCCGTGTTTATCTTGCTACAATTTCCAAGTGTAACCAACTTCATTTACGCCGGAATCGCTTATCCCCATTACGCTCATGGGCCCCTTCTAGAGATAAGTGACTTCTTGGGACATTAAAAGCAGACGAAGTTTGTCTCTGTGCCCCAGACAAGTTTTTTGAAATGATGAATAACTATTTTGCAGTTCGACACATACTCTAGGCCTATCTGTTATGCTTGCCGTTGCATCTATTTGAATGACTGATCTTCCCCCAATTTTCGCTCTAGTTGAATTTGTTTCATTTCGCTTTATGCACTTGCTGAAATAAGTTTCTGAGCAGCCCCAGAACCCCGCCCACTTTTCCTCCACCAGTTAAATTCTTTGCCGCAAACCTGTAGGACAGTTCTGCCAACAAACTGCGAGGAGCGCTGACTCGAAACTAACCGACTTAAACAGACTTTTACGTGTCAGATTCCTCTTACAACAGCGTAAGTGAGATAACGTCGATCTGTGCAGCTTTCTGGAACTTTACTTTGGTCAGCTAGACAGTCTCTGCAAGCTCTTGACTGTTAGAGCGCTCGGCGCATAGTTTTGTATATTCCCGCAATCCGGCGGGTGTTAAGATCCATGGAAGTGGCCGGTTTTTACGAGGGGGATTGCCTTGCTTTCCACGGTAGCAACAGTCTTAGCAGTCCCGTCGGCAACGGCATATGCAAGCAGTCCATTGACGACTCCATGACGAAACTTGGTATCTCTCAGCACGAGAAGACGATCGACTTCAGCATCTACGTAGATTCCCTCCACTATCACCATCTGGCCAGCCAAAACCAGGCGCCTCTACAGCGCGGAGAGGTCTACGAGTTTCTCGACGAGAGCCGAAACAAGCGGGTGTCACCTTACAGGAACTACATCTCACTGAACGACCGGGAACCCGGCGTGATCAACAGCCTCCGGGACGCAAACCCACTGGGCTACCTCGAGGAGACCCGAGTGGACACCGTCTACAGCCCGGAGTTCGGTGGGAGCGCGGCTAATAAAGGCGGTCCCCGGGACGAGCCCCGCGAGGAGTCAGGAATGGATGGTTCTGGGTTTGACATGCGCTCCTATCTGCAGTTCCAATCCGCACCGAGCGGCAGTTTGGGAAACATTTCCAACGCGTCCTCCTCGTGCTCCAGTCCTCCCGGTACACCTGCCCCGCCAGGTAAGGCGGGTTCCCCGCAGCAGATAGGCAAGATGTCGTCTGGCGGAAAGGGGAAGAAGCGCCTGGATAAAGACAGCGAGGAGTACCGACTGAGGCGCGAGCGGAACAACCTGGCTGTCCGTAAGAGTCGGGACAAAGCCAAACTGCGCAATCTTGAGACGCAACACAAAGTGCTCGAGCTCGCCGCGGAGAACGACCGTTTACAGAAGCGCGTGGAGCAGCTGTCACGAGAGCTGGCCACGCTGCGTAATCTGCTTTCCGCCACCGGTCAGTGCTAACGGGACCACCGCGTGCGTGCGCGGGCGGCACTTTGAGAGAACCTTTGAAGCAGGCTGGGACTGTGATTTGGGTTGAAAGTTGATCTTTCTTGCCGTGAGACTCTGTATTTGCTAAAGTTGTCGACCTACAGTCGGCATTTCTCGA
Organism: Tenualosa ilisha; assembly: GCA_015244755.2. Lineage (NCBI taxonomy): Eukaryota > Metazoa > Chordata > Actinopteri > Clupeiformes > Clupeidae > Tenualosa > Tenualosa ilisha. The sequence goes on from PYXC01002420.1 coordinate 826,188, forward strand.
GGAAGAACAAGTGTTTACAGCCGTGGAATAGACTGGAAGGCATGGTGGGGTTGATTGCGCAACCTCTCGGTGAGCCTTTCGCCCAGCAGGCAACAACTAGACTCTGAATTTGCTCTTTGTACAGTATTTTTGTACCGTTTACACGACGAAATAACGCATTGAAATCTCTTCTATTTAAATACCTTTCCCTATGTGGGGCACTAGTTGTCAAGGGAAGAGTTGCACTGCAGTGGAATGATGCAACTCTTTGTAACAGTGTTGGCAATGCAATGAAGTAATCTGTAAAAGATATAATGGTACAATTTCAAATGATTTTAAGAAATGTTTTATTGAATTAAATTGATTTTTACATGGTTTCTGAACACATTGGTGTCTCTTATATTATTTTTCAGTCATTTTATTTCTCTGAGAGTAGCCTAACACACCCCAGTGATGTCTGCCACGCAACACTTCACTCAGCTGAACACACACACACACAGATTTCGAAATATACACGCAGACACATATCTGAAGCAGTGGTCAATGACAAGTTCAAATATTGGATGTGTGTGTGTGTGCTTCGGGGCAGGGCTGAGATGCTGCTGGCATGTTAGCCAGACAGGAGATGGTCACTAACATGGAGGGTGAGGCTCAGCTTCATTTGCAACTCAGTTCAGTACAACTTAACAGTCTGATTCCAGACCAGTGTGTGTGTGTGTAAACGAGAGAGAGTTCTCTGATGTTTTCAATACAAACAGTCACCAGTCACACCACTATGTGTGTGTGTGTGTGTTCTGTGATGGTTTAAATGTCAGCGGTGTTCTCAGTTGTGCATGCGACATAGCATGGGCACTGAGTGAGGCAGAGCACACAAGCGCACACATACACATATGCACACACACACACACACATACAGACGCGTGCACAAACACACATACACGCACTCACATACACACTTTGGTCCCTGTCAGGTGATTTAGTGGTAGGGCTCCTCACACAGGTTCCATCATGAACACACACACTCAGTCAACAGTGCAGCAGGTTCAGTGCTCCCGTACAGACAGGTCAAGGATGACCAGAGATTAGTCAGGTCCAACACACACACCACCCCCATAACCTCTCTGTGCAGCCAGAACCTAAGCTAACACAGGTGGGCCTATATGCCGTAGATCACCCACGCACACAGAGGACACCTCTGCCCTGCATGCAAGCATGTAGCAGTGTGTGTGTGTGTGTGTGAGAGAGAGAGATGAATTAACCAACACACGAGGTAAGTAATCTGTGCCAGGTGGCATGGGGTGGAGACAATAGTGAGACAAAGGAACAATCTGAAA
>PYXC01002420.1:832500-840000 GCA_015244755.2 Tenualosa ilisha
ATCCAGTAGAAAATAATTCATAGATATTACTGACCCCTGCTTGGTTTAATTCAGTGTTCAGAGTGGTGAGGGCTGGAAATGTATGGATTCCATAGACTATGTGTATATTGTATGGACTATGGAGGAGTGGCTGGAGCAACCTATGCCAAGCTCAAACCGTTGAACAAGTTGCCTACTTGGTGCTACAACTGTGTTAACAGCTGGACAGTTTGGGCAGAGCATTAGAACACCAGGCACAGTGTTCTAGGACATTAGAACACCAGGTGCAGTTTAAAGAGAACATTAGAACACCAGGCGCAGTGTTCTAGAACATTAGAACACCAGGTGCAGTGTTATAGAACATTAGAACACCAGGCGCAGTTTAAAGAGAACATTAGAACACCTGGTGCAGTGTCAAAAGAGCACAGGGCAGACTACAGCAGCACTGCATCACTCAAACTGACAAATGAAAGATAATGTCTTGTTTGTCAGTTGACAATATGTGTGTGTGTGTGTGTGTGTGTTCCAGATCTGAAAGAAGATTTACACACACACACTCGCACAAGCTTGGTGGAAGCAGAGTGGAGGCGCAGAAGTAGCAATAGTAAGGTAGAAGGGAGAGAATTTCACAACTCTTGTTGCTGTGTCTTAATGTGTGTGTGTGTGTGTGTGTGTGTGTGTGTCTGTGTGTGTGTGTGTGTGTGAGAGAGAGAAAGAGAGAGAGAGAGAGCTCTGTGCTGAGCAGTGGGGGCTCAGTGAGCCGACTGTCTGTTGCTCAACGCATCCAACTTCCTGCGCACTGTGCACGTACTCTTACTCAATACAAACACACACACACACACACACTCACACACATACACACACTCACACACATACACACACACACACACACACACACTCACACACATACACACACTCACACACATACACACACACACACACACACACACATACACTCACACACATACACACACTCACACACACACACACACAAACACACAGAGGGCCTGAGAACACTTAGAGGTGCCAATGACCTTGTGACCCTTGGCTAGGACTTACACCCTAGCTCTCACACACACGGGCACCATCAGTACTGGCACACACACACACACAGGCACCATCAGCACTGGCACACACACACACACACACACACACACAGGCACCATCAGCACTGGCACACACACATACACGTGTGTGTGTGTGTGGAGCTGCATAGAGAATGTGGTGCTTGTGTGAGTGGACAAGTGGAATGCATGAGTTAGACAGCAGCACTATGGGAGATGACTGAGGAATGAGGAATCACATGGCACCTGTGGGTTCTATCTCTGAACCCTGTGGGTTCTATCTCTGATGCACCTGTGGGTTCTATCTCTGAACCCTGTGGGTTCTATCTCTGATGCCCCTGTGGGTTCTATCTCTGAACCCTGTGGGTTCTATCTCTGATGCCCCTGTGAGTTCTATCTCTGAACCCTGTGGGTTCTATCTCTAATGCCTCTGTGGGTTCTATCTCTGAACCCTGTGGGTTCTGTCTCTGATGCACCTGTGGGTTCTATTTCTGAACCCTGTGAGTTCTATCTCTGATGCCCCTTTTCCAGCCCTGCAGTTCCAGTGGCAAATCTCCAACTAGTTCTCAAGTTCTCTACATAGATATACCAGCTCTATGGTGGTGGTGGTAGCGTAGTGGTTAAGGAACCTGGCCAGCGTGCAAGTAGCCTGAAAAGTTGTGGATTTGAATCACAGCTGCTACTGTTGTGCCCTTGAGCAAGGCACTTAACCCTAAGCTGCTCTAGGGGAGACTGGCCCTAATGTAAGGCACTTAACCCTAAGCTGCTCTAGGGGAGACTGGCCCTGATGTAAGGCACTTAACCCTAAGGTGCTCTAGGGGAGACTGGCCTAATGTAAGGCACTTAACCCTAAGCTGCTCTAGGGGAGACTGGCCCTAATGTAAGGCACTTAACCCTAAGCTGCTCTAGGGGAGACTGGCCCTGATGTAAGACACTTAACCCTAAGCTGCTCTAGGGGAACAATTAATGGCCCTGAACAATTGATCGTTGACAAAATGTAAGTGGCTCTGGATAAAAGCGTCTCTAAAGGCAGAAATGGAATGGAAACGGAAATGTGTTCTCGCTGACTTTGTGAAAACCCTAAAGGAAAAGGGCAAACTAAACATATTTCTGCCAACTGTGGAGCTCAGTCCCCCTTTAATAGGAATGTTTAGCTTGAATTGATGAGTACTGATCAGCTCTTTGTGACATTGCTAGGACAACAGAGGTGTTTTCTTTGACTTACCGATGTAGCCCTTCTCTGGCTGTCAGCTTGTGGGAAAACAAGCTGGTTCTGGGATAATTGGCAGGTAGCAACACAGAACTAACACAAGCATCAGCCCAGAACCAGAACCGACACAGAACTAGCACAAGCATCAGCCCAGAACCAGAACCGACACAGAACTAGCACAAGCATCAGCCCAGAACCAGAACCAACACCTAGGTGGTCTTGGTTGAAAAGGGATAATAGTGATGAAAAATTGAGTCTCTAAAGCTTACAGGAGCCAATAGCAGCAGTGATGCTTACAGGGTCCAACAGCAACAGTGATGTTTACAGGGGCCAACAGCAGCAGTGATGCTTACAGGAGCCAATAGCAGCAGGGGCCAACAGCAGCAGTGATGCTTACAGGGGCCAACAGCGGCAGTGATGCTTACAGGAGCCAATAGCAGCAGTGATGTTTACAGGAGCCAATAGCAGCAGTGATGTTTACAGAAGCCAATTGCAGCAGTGATGCTTACAGGGTCCAACAGCAACAGTGATGCTTACAGGGTCCAACAGCAACAGTGATGCTTACAGGGTCCAACAGCAACAGTGATGCTTACAGGGTCCAACAGCAACAGTGATGTTTACAGGAGCCAATAGCAGCAGGGGCCAACAGCAGCAGTGATGTTTACATGAGCCAATAGCAGCAGTGATGTTTACAGGGGCCAATAGCAGCAGTGATGTTTACAGGGGCCAATAGCAGCTGGAGCCAACAGCAGCAGTGATGTTGACCATCATGTCCTGTGGAGACTCCTCGTCTGTGCTCCTTTATACAGTTTTACCCATTGCCAAGTGGGCTCAGCGTACGAACACTTTACACACAATTCAGTAACACATAACACAATAAGATCATCACTCACATTTAGGGTCAAAATGAAACTTTACGGTCACAACTTCACAATTCTTCTTTAAAATGTCACTTTGGCACCAAATGATACAGAGCACGCATAGGTTTAAGCACAGAGCACGGATAGGTTTAAGCACAGAGCACGCATAGGTTTAAGCACAGAGCACGGATAGGTTTAAGCACAGAGCACGCATAGGTTTAAGCACAGAGCACGCATAGGTTTAAGCACAGAGCACGGATAGGTTTAAGCACAGAGCACGCATAGGTTTAAGCACAGAGCACGGATAGGTTTAAGCACAGAGCACGCATAGGTTTAAGCACAGAGCACGGATAGGTTTAAGCACAGAGCACGGATAGGTTTAAGCACAGAGCACGCATAGGTTTAAGCACAGAGCACGCATAGGTTTAAGCACAGAGCACGGATAGGTTTAAGCACAGAGCACGCATAGGTTTAAGCACAGAGCACGCATAGGTTTAAGCACAGAGCACGGATAGGTTTAAGCACAGAGCACGGATAGGTTTAAGCACAGAGCACGCATAGGTTTAAGCACAGAGCACGCATAGGTTTAAGCACAGAGCACGGATAGGTTTAAGCACAGAGCACGCATAGGTTTAAGCACAGAGCACGCATAGGTTTAAGCACAGAGCACGGATAGGTTTAAGCACAGAGCACGGATAGGTTTAAGCACAGAGCACGCATAGGTTTAAGCACAGAGCACGCATAGGTTTAATGACCACAAACACCACTGTTTGTGCACCACACTGATGTGTTAATAAAGATTACATCAAAATATAAAACAAATTATTTCATATTAATTAATATAAGAAATTGTGTTTATGGAAGTGTGCAGTGTTATGTTGATGTATGTGTGCATGTATGGAAGTGTGAAGTGTTTTAAGTAAGTGTGTTACAGAATTTCTAACAAAGTGCAAGTGCATGTGTGTGCTGTGAGGTATGTGTGCATGTGTGTGTGTGAGGTATTGTCACAATGTGTGCATGTGTGTGTGTGTGAGGTATTGTCACAATGTGTGCATGTGTGTGTGTGAGGTATTGTCACAATGTGTGCATGTGTGTGTGTGAGGTATTGTCACAATGTGTGCGTGTGTGTGTGAGGTATGGTCACAATGTGTGCATGTGTGTGTGTGAGGTATTGTCACAATGTGTGCATGTGTGTGTGTGAGGTATTGTCACAATGTGTGCATGTGTGTGTGTGAGGTATTGTCACAATGTGTGCATGTGTGTGTGTGAGGTATTGTCACAATGTGTGCATGGTACTTTGGAGCTTTGGTTTAATCATTGGTTTCTAATGTGTGAGCGATGGGTAAAAACTATAAAGGAAATTATTCAATTTCTTGATAAAACATCTTATGGATATCATGAAAAAATATATACGCTACAAATATGTAGTCTTGGTACCTTCACACCAAAAGTGGTAAATGTGGCAATGGTGCCAGAAATCACGCTGCCTTTTATTGAGAGGCAGCGTGATCAGCGTTGAGAGGCAGCGTGATCAGCGTTGAGAGACAGCGTGATCAGCGTTGAGAGACAGCGTGATCAGCGTTGAGAGACAGCGTGATCAGCGTTGAGAGGCAGCGTGATCAGCGTTGAGAGACATCATGATCAGCGTTGAGAGGCAGCGTGATCAGCGTTGAGAGGCAGCGTGATCAGCGTTGAGAGACAGCGTGATCAGCGTTAAGAGACAGCGTGATCAGCGTTGAGAGACATCATGATCAGCGTTGAGAGGCAGCGTGATCAGCGTTGAGAGGCACAAAGTGTTTTGGGTGTCGGTGGAACGTTTCGAGTGTCTAGAGAAAGTTCAACCTCAGTAAACTTCATGGTGATGAGCTGTGACACGGTTCGGCGGCAGCCTATCGAAATGTCGACATGCCCCTCCCACAGAACAACCTGTGTAGTTTAAGTTCCTACCAGAGCCATATAAAGGGATGTTTAATGTTTTAAACAGGAGTGCAGTTTATTTTCACAGGTCTGACTAACTATAGGCTTCAGGCAAAGCCAGTTCATTTGCAACACACATATTAATATTTAAGACGAGATGGTAAGATGATTTAACATTGTTTGCAGTCAGTGACTGCAAATAAATAACTCACATTTTTTAGCATTCAGTGTATGTGGGTTTTTATTCTCTTTCATGACTTTCTGTAGTTCAAGACAACGATGGCTAAGCAGCATTTGTTCCAGGCGTATGACTGCGACTCCTTATAAAAAGCAGGATCGCACGTTGGAATGTTTGGTGCCATGACGTCACTTACTTAACGCTTTTAACGTTGGAATGTTTGCCATCATGCTTACTTAGCGCTTTTAACGTTTGTCCAACGTTTCATTTTGGGCTTCAGCTAACTGACCACTGTTACCACTTTCAGTCAGATAGACAAAGTCATTTATAGATGACGGGACTCCAAAAGGTTATAAAACCTATGTTTTGCTTTGATTTGTGTCAAGTAATATCCCTTTCTTGTAAGATGACCCAAAGGACTGATTGCGTGTGTGGATAGTTGACTGCCTCTATCACTTTCAGATTGATTTCGGAACAGGAAGGTGGGAAAGTCTAAGTGTGAAATTGGCTCAACCCAACCAGCTAGAAATAGCATCTGGTCTCGAGGTCTCTCACACACACACACACACACTCCCCACTGGTCTCGAGGTTTCTGAACTGTGTCCTGTCACACACACTCGCTCTGTTTGCCTTGGTAGGGCTGTCTGATGCAGGTCCACTGGAGAAAGAGTGAAACACAGCAGCCTGTTTTCAGCATGACTGTGTGTGTGTGTGTGTGTGTGTGTGTGTGTGTGTGTGTGTGTGTGTGTCTGAAACAAACCTTATTTTCAGCAAACAATAGTGTGTGTGTGTGTGTGTGTATGTGTGTGATAGAAGGTTAGTTCGTGCTGTGGGGGTCATGTGTTCCCACAGGTGAGCTCAGGTGAGTGGGAAACCTGTGGCACAGCAGAGTAGAGAGGGGCATTAGAGGGGCATTAGAGGGGCATTAGCGGGGTATTAGAGGGGCATTAGCGGGGTATTAGAGGGGTATTAGAGGGATATTAGAGGGGCATTAGAGGGGTATTAGAAATCAGCCCTGGGGTATTGGGGTGGGGGTGGGGTGGATGGGGGGGTAAAATTCAGCCCCGGGGTATTAGGAGGGCCTGCACTGTTGATACCCTAGAGGCAGAAACAGACATGGGGCATGTGTGTGTGTGTGGACTTGAGTGTGTGTGTGTGTGTATATCTGTGTGTGTGTTTGTGTTCTCTTAAGGGGGTGGGTATTTAACATTTGCCCTTCATGGCAAAGTCCTGCTGGTGGTTACCATGGCAGCTATCTCCATGGCCGCATGGTCTGACTCTGTGAGTGCGTGTGTGTGTGTGTGTGTGTTGTGCAGCTATCTCTGACCCTGTGTTCTGCATGGGGCATGTTTGCTCTGGTACACCAAGGGTCAAACTACTCACCTGCCCCCCCAACCCCCTCCACACACACAGGAATACACACACACACGAATACACACACCTTAGAGCAGAGAGGTACCTCGCCCACTCACAAGGTCAACTGTGGGCCTCTGTCTTGCTCTCCGCACACAAACATACACGCACACACTACATGCACAGAAACACACACACACACACACACACACGTGGGGTTTTCCTGCAGGACCCTGTTGGCTTTTCTTTTCTTTTCTGGCTCCTCCCCCTGCCTCTCCCTGCTCTCTTTTACTGGCAGTGAGAGCCGCTGGCCGTAAGTCCGCGCTTGCATCACACACACACACACACACACACACACACACACACACACACACACACACACAGCATGCTGCAGCACCATTGGCTGACGCATACTCCCTGGGAACATCTGTCGTCACTGTAACATATTATCCCACTCACTTCAGCTGTTTGTGCGTGTGTGTGTGTGTGTGTTTGTGTGTGTGTGTATGAGTTTGTGTCAGACATGCTGTTATGTTCAGGATGAAAACACGGCATGTGTGGAATTTTTCCGTGGTGACAGGGAACAGGAGTGGGAGGAGGCTGCTTTGTGTGTGCGTTCACATATGTGTGTGTGTGTGTGTGTGTGTGTGTGTTACTATATCAGGCCCTCTTGGTCCTGTCTTGAGAAACAGTTCGTCCACTTCCCCTCTGGGCCCCATTTGGTGTGTGTGTGTGTGTGTGTGTGTGTGTGTGTGTGTGTGTGTGTGTGTGTGTATGTGTGTGTGTGTGTGTGTGTGTGTGTTTGTGGTGATCCTCGAGTCAGTTCTCCTTTCCACCCTCTTTCACTGAAAAGACAGTAGCCTTTCTCAGGAGAGTTCTACTGTTAGGACTGAAGTTAAGTGTGTGTTTTGCTTGGATGATCCACTGTACACATCACTC
>PYXC01002420.1:847500-852500 GCA_015244755.2 Tenualosa ilisha
TATGCTGTCCCATCATATATTGGGAAATGTTTTTTTGTTGTGTAAGGGTAGTGGGAGCTGTAGAGTCTTAAAAGTTGGCATGTGTCAGCCAACAACAATAAAACCCACAAGATACTGTTTATCTAAGGCTTGTCTTTCTGTCAGGGAAATAGAAACTACACATTAATGTAGATGAACGGAATGTGTAGATTAATGTCATGTATAGATTATGCACATTTTTCAGCTGACCAACAACAGCCTCAGTACCTCTACCCAGTTAGACCTGTCGCCTATTAGGACAGGCTAACCCTCACCACAATACCTCTGTGTGCTATTGGCTATTAGGACAGGCTAACCCTCACCACAATACCTCTGTGTGCTATTGGCTATTAGGACAGGCTAACCCTCACCACAATACCTCTGTGTGCTATTGGCTATTAGGACAGGCTAACCCTCACCACAATACCTCTGTGTGCTATTGGCTATTAGGACAGGCTAACCCTCACCACAATACCTCTGTGTGCTATTGGCTATTAGGACAGGCTAACCCTCACCACAATACCTCTGTGTGCTATTGGCTATTAGGACAGGCTAACCCTCACCACAATACCTCTGTGTGCTATTGGCTATTAGGACAGGCTAACCCTCACCACAATACCTCTGTGTGCTATTGGCTATGAGGACAGGCTAACCCTCACCACAATACCTCTGTGTGCTATTGGCTATGAGGACAGGCTAACCCTCACCACAATACCTCTGTGTGCTATTGGCTATGAGGACAGGCTAACCCTCACCACAATACCTCTGTGTGCTATTGGCTATGAGGACAGGCTAACCCTCACCACAATACCTCTGTGTGCTATTGGCTATGAGGACAGGCTAACCCTCACCACAATACCTCTGTGTGCTATTTGTTACCCACATACTGTATTATATTAGAATATGATAGATCTTACCAACATGACAACTTTCACACTCTGATATGTCCATACAATCTTATTTTCAACAGGTCAGGTGCTCTGCACACTGATATACTCATTTGGCTGTTGATGTACATATTTTCAGCACCAGTCAGTTATGTGAAAGCACGTCTTTAAAAACATGATATGTATTAAATAGTTTAATGCCCTGTGAAATTAAAAGGAGTTCAGTGTAACCTCTACTCCTCATCCCTACTCAAGTGAACGGAGTGTTTCTATTTCCCTTCCTGGCTAAGGGGTGTTTAAGGAGGCTAGCTGTTCTATAGTCAGTGCTTGAGGACGTTCTTTAGACAGGAAGTAAAACTTTTGAAGGTTTAGACCTGTTGGAAAATGACATCATTGGGCCAGTATAAAATGATATAAAATGCATTCTTTCACCCATGTGCCATCATATCCTTACCCTAAACAGCCCCCTCACCCCCAAACCCCCAGCACGTTGACCTTTGGCCCCATGTAGTCTCTGACGCCATAGGGGCTCTCTGATGCAATCTAGGGAGGGTAGTGGAGTACCAGGGGCAGTCACTACACTTGAGCCTCTGCTGGAGGGAACAAGGAAGTGAGAGTCTGATCTGAGGATGTGTCGACTCACTGTCTCTGTTGCCACGGCTACTCAGGCCTTATTTACTGCCCAACATGCTGTGTCACCAAAAAGTGGAAATGCAGAGTCATGGAAAAGATAGGAGCAAAGATTGGAGGAGGAGAGAGAGGAGAGGGTAAGAGAGGAGGAGAGAGAGACGAGAGAGGAGGAGAGAGAGAAGAGGGGAAGAGAGAGCAGGAGAGAGAGAAGAGAGAAAAGCAGAGAGAGGAGAGGAATGGAGAGGAGAGGGGAGGGGAGTAGAGTAGGAGAGAGAGAGAAGGAAAGGAGAGAGAGAGAGAAGGAGAGGAGGAGAGAGAGAGGAGTAGAGAGAGAGGAGAGGAGAGGGGAAGAGAGGCGGAGAGAGAGAAAGAAGGAGAGGAGGAGAGAGAGAGAGAGAGAGGAGGAGAAAGAGGAGAGGAGGAGAGAGAGAGAGGAGAGAGAGGAGGAGAGAGAGAGGAGAGGAGGAGAGAGAGAGAGGAGGATAGAGAGAGAGAGAGAGGAAAGGAGGAGAGAGAGGAGGAGAGAGAGGAGAGGAGGAGAGAGAGGAGGAGAGAGAGGAGAGGAGGAGAGAGAGAGAGGAGGATAGAGAGAGAGAGAGAGGAAAGGAGGAGAGAGAGAGGAGGAGAGAGAGGAGGAGAGGAGGAGAGAGAGAGAGGAGGATAGAGAGAGAGAGAGAGGAAAGGAGGAGAGAGAGGAGGAGAGAGAGGAGAGGAGGAGAGAGAGGAGGAGAGAGAGGAGAGGAGGAGGCTGTAATGAGAGTAAAGTGAAGTTAAGCAACTTTTCTGCAGTTCATGACATGCTGAGAGTCACAAGTCCCCATTCATCACACACACACACACACACACACACACACACTCCTGTTTTTTGTCCCTAGGGCAGGCACGTTGGGGCAGAGTGAACAGGAAGTAAGGTGTGTGTGAGGCGTGGGTGTTTGAGATAGAGGTGGAAACACACTGCACCCGCCACCACCGCTGGCAGCACCCACAACAACAGCATGATGTCACACACGCTTTCACGCGCGCGTGCGTGTGTGTGTGTGTGTGTGTGTGGCATATCAACTCTGACCTAGTTTCAGGTGTGCCTCTGTGACTCCAGTTAAGTTTAAATAAGGAGCTGGTCTATGTGTGTGTATATGTGTCTGTGTACTTTTGTGTGTGTGTGTGTGTGTGTGTGTGTGTGTGTGTGTGTGTCTTGTTAGTGTGTGTATATGTGTGTGTCTGTGTGTGCGTGTGTGTGTGTGTGTCTGTGCATGGATTTTTGCAAGATCTTGGTCATCCTGGTTTGACGTGACGTGTGTGTGTGTGTGTGTGTCTTTACTGTGATACGCTGCAAGTGAGAACAGTGTGCTTCACTTTGATTCTCTTACCAGAATAATGAATAAGAGGAGGTGGAAAGGGCAGACTTATCATAGCATCCTCTTAATCACAACACACACACACACACACACACAAGCCCAACATAGTGGAATGTGACTTAACACTGGCATTTAACAGCATCAATGCATCAGGCAACATGGAGGTGGAGAAGGCTGTTACAAATGATGTTACAGTGCCACTATGTGTGTGTATGTGTGAGTGTGTGTGTGTGTGTGTGGTGTATGTGTGTGTGTGTGTGTGCGCACACTGAGAATCAAAACTGGTACAGATTGTCACACAGATAGCCACATCACAAGTAAGGATGTTGCTAAAAGCACACTTGTGCTAAAACACTAAAACACACATACACACACACACACACACACACACACACACACACACGTGCACATATGGTCACACACATAGAGATTTCCATAAACAAGTGTTTATATAACAGGTGTGCTATATTTGTGTAGGGTACTGCAGAGCATACATGTGCTTATGTGCATGCAAACACACACATACACACATACACACACACACACTCAAATGACAGGTCACCTCAGTTTGTTTACATAACGACCCACGATATGGACGTCAGAGAAGCGAGGGGGGAAACGAGAGCCGCAACAAGGGGAAACCCCTGTCTCTCTCTCTCACACACACACACACACACACACACACACATAAATACACACAGGCATGTGTGTGCACATACACGCACACACACATACAGTAGACAACACACATTGGCAAATGCGTGCACACACACACATAAACACACACATGCACACATGTGCACATACGTACACACACACACACAAATGAATAAAGATGCAAACCCACACACATAAACATGCATGCACACGCATACACATACACTGATACTCAGACATACATACACACAAACGCACACAAAAGCAAACATGCATGCACACACACTCAAAAACACTCAATAAACACACACAGTGCTTCTTCTTCGTCACACTCCTGCGTCTCCTGCCTGCTGACGTGGTGTGAACAGGAAGAGGAAATAACAGCACGTAGTGTGTCGCCATGGAGACCGCCTCAAAAACAGGCCTGTGGTGTGTGTGTCTGTGTGTGTGTGTGTGTGTTTGCGCCTGGTCTTTGACCCAACCACATATTTTATCAGGGCATTTTCCATCACCCAACCAGATCAACCCTCCACCAATACACTGACTCAGTTATAACACTGATAAATACACTGACTCAGTTATAACACTGATAAATACACTGACTCAGTTATAACACTGATAAATACTCTGACTCTGTTATAACACTGATAAATACACTGACTCTGTTATAACACTGATAAATACACTGACTGTTATAACACTGACTCTGTTATAACACTGATAAATACTCTGACTCTAACACTGACTCTGTTATAACACTGATAAACACTCTGACTGTTATAACACTGATAAATACACTCACTCTGTTATAACACTGATAAATACTCTGACTCTAACACTGACTCTGTTATAACACTGATAAATACTCTGACTCTAACACTGACTCTGTTATAACACTGATAAATACACTGACTGTTATGACACTGATAAATACTCTGACTCTAACACGGACTCTGTTATAACACTAATAAATACTCTGATTCTCTTATAACACTGATAAATACTCTTACTCTGTTATAACACTGACTCAGTTATAACACTGATAAATACTCTGACTCCAACACTGACTCTGTTATAACACTGATAAATACACTGACTGTTATGACACTGATAAATACTCTGACTCTAACACTGACTCTGTTATAACACTGATAAATACTCTGACTGTTATAACACTGATAAATACACTGACTCTGTTATAACACTGATAAATACTCTGACTCTAACACTGACTCTGTTATAACACTGATAAATACACTGACTGTTATAACACTAATAAATACACTGACTGTTATAACACTGATAAATACTCTGACTCTGTTGTAACACTGATAAATACACTGACTGTTATAACACTGATAAATACTCTGACTGTTATAACACTGATAAATACACTGACTCTGTTATAACACTGATAAATACTCTGACTCTGTTGTAACACTGATAAATACAC
>PYXC01002420.1:860000-910000 GCA_015244755.2 Tenualosa ilisha
TGGCATGGGCCGCCCGTGAGGTTGGTCGCAGTCCGCTCAGGGGGAGTTGGTGACAGGAGGAAACAAATGAGGTAGACCCGTCTCCCACTTCACTGACCATATGTGGCGGAAAGACATACATACATGCATACATATATATGAGAGAGAGAGTTGGACAGCAGAACACACGAGAGGTCTGTGGCTAAGCTACAGCAGCATAACTAAGGTGTTTCACTCTCTCTCTCTCTCTCTCTCTCTCTCACTCTCTCTCTCACTCTCTCTACTAGAAATACTAGTAACGAACAGCTCTTCTCTTTCACCTCTCCTCCTTCAGCTCTTCTCTTTCACCTCTTCTCTTTCACCTCTTCTCTTTCACCTCTTCTCTTTCACCTCTCCTCCTTCAGCTCTTCTCTTTCACCTCTTCTCCTTCAGCTCTTCTCTTTCACCTCTTCTCCTTCAGCTCTTCTCTTTCACCTCTTCTCTTTCACCTCTCCTCCTTCAGCTCTTCTCTTTCACCTCTTCTCTTTCACCTCTTCTCCTTCAGCTCTTCTCTTCCACTTCTTCTCCTCTTCTCCTTCAGCTCTTCTCCTTCACCTCTTCTCTTTCACCTCTTCTCTTCCAGCTCTTCTCTTTCAGCTCATGCAGCTCCCCCTACCAAAGCACCCAATGCCCATCCATGGCACAGCGGTGTGTGCTTACCTCCATTAGTAACATGGGACCTTATTGACTAAATAAAATGATTCCAGAAATGAGCCCCATGAAACTCCATTTTGAAAACAGAAAAAAAAGTTCAGTTGTGTCTGAATTCACTAGCCTAGCATTTCAATTCAATTCAATTCAATTTTACTTATACAGCACCTTTTACAATAGTATTGTCTCGTGGCGCTTCACAGAAGGAGCACCCAAGAGCAACGGGACTTCCTCACTGTCTCCAGTTCTTAGAATACCTCCACGATCTATCTAAACCCAGCCTGTGTGATTTAAACCTGACCTGTGTGATTTAAACCCAGCCTGTGTGATTTAAACCTGACTTGTGTGATTTAAACCAGACCTGTGTGATTTAAACCTGACCTGTGTGATTTAAACCTGATTTGCGTGATTTCAGCATCCAGTGCTGAGGCAGAGCTGGTTTAAACCTGTTGGGTCAGTGGTGTTTTGGGTCGAGACTAGACCACGTCAAAGCCCACAGGGTCCTCATGTGCACTGGTCTTGACTTAATGTGACCCTTGACCTCTGCCTGTAGCTCAGAGACCCAAACGTCTGCGTCCAGCAGGGCTCCTGACTTCAGCTGACCAGCGGGGACACCTAGTGGCAGAGTTGGGACTGGTATTAATGGCCCGCTAGGAACGTGCCAAACCTTCAGACTGCGTTCACACACACTTACAGCTTTTCTTTTTTTTTACGATTGTTTACACACTAAAATTAAAATGATCACGCAATTAGTAAAACTCTGTTCTAAAGGAACAAAAGACCTGAGCAGATTTACACAACATTACACACAATGTCTGCCTAACACCTTTTGCAAAACTCTACACACAGTGATTTGCAGAACACTACACACATTTTCAGTCTTTACACACAGAAATCACTGATAGGGTATTTGCAATTTAAAGACACTGCCCTCCAAAATACCGTGTACATGAACCAACTGAACTGCACACCTTTTGGTCTGAACACACACAAGTGCAAATTTGTAAACACAATAGAGTTTCTTTCAACTGCTTACACACATTTTCAAAGCTCTGTGTCTTTTTCCCAAAACTTTTCCCCAGACTACATACAAATCCAGACTACATACAAATCCAGACTACATACAAATCCAGACTACATACAAATCCATTCATTTCTCACACAAAAAGCTAACAAAAAGCCTCACATCTCCTGCAGAATGAAACATTGTATTCAAAGTATAATAAACATGTCAAATGCAAGCTTCTGTCCCACAATATAAACACTTTTATCCTAATATTACCTGTTGTTATATACAGTATAGATCTAATACACACTAATGCTCTAAACTGTATGATTTTAAAGAAGAAGCTGAAAGCAAAATTGAAGATTTACGTGTTTCTAT
The DNA here is from genome assembly GCA_015244755.2 of Tenualosa ilisha. Taxonomy (NCBI): domain Eukaryota; kingdom Metazoa; phylum Chordata; class Actinopteri; order Clupeiformes; family Clupeidae; genus Tenualosa; species Tenualosa ilisha. The sequence continues at coordinate 862,054 of PYXC01002420.1, forward strand.
TATATATTTCCCCAAACACATTATTATATATTTCCCCAAGCACATTATTATATATTTCCCCAAGCACATTATTATATATTTCCCCAAGCACATTATTATATATTTCCCCAAACAAATTTTCCACACAAGAAAAAAAGCAACAAAAAACCCAACTACAACACGTAGGTCATAAAATTGTTGACTTTTCTAAACAAGTTTCCAATACGTTTGTGTGTGTGTGTGTGTGTGTGTGTGTGTGTGTGTGTGTGTGTGTGTGTATGCTCTTCATTACTGTCATGACATTGTCACTGATCAAAACTCATCACCTGACCTTTGGCCAGTTCATAGGCCTATACTATGGCGATGATTGGTTGGTGTTCAGTAAACCAGTAATAGTATACTTCCTGGTATTTCTGTGTTGGGTATGGAGTTGTGAGTTGTGTTTTACAAAATAACCCTAACACTAACCCTAGGCCGAGAATTAGTGAGTTATAGTGTAGTGGTTTGCAGTTGTGTTATGGAGTTATGGTGTCTGAGTGCCAAGGGTCAGAATCTGTGTGCCGCAAAGATTTTGTGTGTAAGCAGTCAAAAAAACCTCTCTGACAAACTGTATAAGTCAATAGATCTGTGACAGTTCAAATATACACTGAGCCTTGTTTTGAATGATTGCATTGCTTGGTTCTTTCTGTCTCTCTCTCTCTCTCCACAAATATTTCTCTATCAAGCACTTTCACTGCAATATCAAGGACAGGTGTATAGACTGAAAGGAAATTATAAGAATTGAAATTGGAGGGAAAAAACAATGGAAAGTGTGTTGTGTGTTGTAGTTTGTCAATATATTTTTGTCATCAAAATTATTCCTTACATAAAAATGTCTGGTAAAAAGTTTCAGCACAAACTATATCCTAAAATAGGGTTTTACAAATGTGTTTTGTATTGATCAGTAGTGTGTGACTGTCTGCAATAGTGTGTGATCCTTTGAAGAGTGTGTTAAGGAGATGAAAATAAAAGAGCATTTTTATATGCATGTAGTTTTGACAGATGTGTCATTTTGCAAGCAACCTAGCAGTTATGCAAACTGAATGTAGTGTTTGGATAATTGTGTGAAATATTTGGGGAAAAGGAGTCCTGTTTTCAAAACTGTGGGTAAACAGAAAAAAAATGTAAGGTGCCCAGTGGCAACTGTTCTTTACAGCTGGCGATCATTCACACAGCGCCCCCTTGAGTCCACATATGGAAATGATGCCATTTGTCTGGTCGTCAAGTCGGTGGGGAGTGACAAGCATTCATCTGTCCATCCAGACGGAGTGCTTCTATGCTCTTTACTAGAACTAGTTTCCTCATAAAAACAGACCTCAAGTGGTGCATTTCTACCTTCTGTTCCTTTAAAGCAAAACATCTCGTATATGAGGCTACAATATGTACAGCTCCTGGGCCTCCACATGTCCACGAGGTGTGTGTGTGTTAGAGCCCTTGCAATACTGGTCAAGAATGGATGACGTGGTTTCAACATGTAATCCTCACTGGTGTGTGTGTGTGTGTGTGTATGTGTGTGTGTGATTGGTAGAGTGGGAAATACAAAACACACACTGCAAACTTCAGAGATGTGTGCTTTTGTGTGGGGTACTGGCGCCTCCTGGTCAGGGCTTTGGGCTTGTGACAAAAGGGTCCAGTTTGCATCACAACCAGGAGGAAAAATGTGGGCGGGGAAAAGGTTGAACACTGATGTCCCGTCCACATCCACGGCTGAAGAGCCCTTGAGCAAAGCACCTAACCCCCCACTGCTCCCCAGCCAGCACTGTAAGAGACAGCCCACGGCTCCAGGTTAGTGTGTGTGTGTGTGTGTGTGCGCTTCACCTCATTGTGTTGCTACTTCATGGGAAAAATGCAAACAGAACTTCTCCCATGGGATCCAGAGTATACTACTACAGCATACTATTTATTTAGTATACTCTACTACACCACACTATTTAGTATACTCTACTACATCACACTATTTAGTAGACTCTACTACATCACACTATTTAGTATACTCTACTACACCACACTATTTAGTATACTCTACTACATCACACTATTTAGTAGACTCTACTACATCACACTATTTAGTAGACTCTACTACACCACACTATTTAGTAGACTCTACTACACCACACTATTTCGTATACTCTACTACACCACACTATTTCCTGGCCTGTGTGTGCAATTAATGGAGTGAGAAAAAGAGGACAGGCTGTGGACATCAGACATATGCTGCCAATTCCCTGGTGTGTGTGTGTGTGTGTGTGTGAGAGTGGAGTGTGAGAGAGAGAGAGACAGAGACAGAAGACACAGGCAATTTCAGAGACATATGCTTTTATTTCCCTGGCCTTTGGAATAAAAATCTCCACAGCACAATCAGTCACGTCCAACTAGAACACAGCAGGAGCTGTAGGTTGGTTGGTTGGTTTACAAAAGAAAGGAATATGAGGATGGACAACAAGGAATAAAAAAATCAAATGATACAAAGGGATGGTGAGCACATCTACACATCTACACACACACACACACACACACACACACACACACACACGGCAGACACAGTAATCTCTGGGCAGCTAACAGAAAGGCCCCTCTCTGGAGCTGTCCACCCATATGCCCGTCTTAAAAACATAAAAGCCATACACACTGGTGACCTGGCCCTGACATGCACACGCACACACACCACACCTGACTGGAGTAGACTGAGCCCAGGGTTCAGAGGTGGGGACTAATACATTCTACACACGTCCAGCCAAGTGGACACAGGAAGGAGTTTGTCGCTGCCAGCTCTCGGAGCAGAATGGGGGCGACTGCTAGCCTACTCCCAGCATTTCCAAGCCTGACGGACACTCTCTAGGTCAGCAGCCATGTTGGACGAGGCATCCTGTCAGTGGCCAGGCTGGCGGCCATGTTAAGTGCAGCATTTTGTCAGTAGCCAGGCTGGAAACCATATTGGGTGTGGCTGTTGGTCAGTGGCCAGGCTGGCCGCCATGTTGGGTGTGGCTCTAGGTCAGTGGCCAGGCTGGCTGCCATGTTGGGCGAGGCTGTAGGTCAGAGGCCAGGCTGGCGGCCATGTTGGGTGCTGCCTAAAATTGGGGCTCAAGTGTGTAGGCAGGTTTGACATTCAAATAGAGCACCAGCTAACAGCTGAGAGCATGGGGCAAGATCTATACACACACACACACCACACCCACCCACACCACACACACACCACCTAGCGATGAGCTCAAGAGTGTCTTCCCTTGCTTGTAAAGGGCAAGTAGACAGTCCTGCAGCTCAGCCACACACACAAACACACACACGCACCCACACACCTGACTGTGACCCACCCTGCTGTGAATGTGAACAAGCATCTGGCTTGTAAAAGTCACTATCTCTCTCTCACACACACACACACACACACACACGTTGAATAGATGACACTACAACTCAGCGGACATTGTCAGAATAACAATAACCACGACCACCATGAGAACACACCACACGCTAAGCCTAAAGATCAGACCACCAATGTGCCGCAGCTGCGGAGCAACTGCACTCCAGAACCGTCCTCATCAAGCCCAACACCTAAGGGCTTTTGGGCCTCAGCTCTGCTGTCTTGCTTTTTGGTTGATTTGACCCTCCTCGCTTGCCATACTCTTTTCCTCTCGCCCCCTCAAACACATTCGTATTGCTAACACAGACAGGAGGGGGAGAGGGACAGGACCAGAGGCCTGTATGCATCCTTATTGGCTAAATCAAGAGGGAGGGGCAAGGCTTGCTGCATCCTCATTGGCTGAGCTGGTATATTTGTGCGTTAATGAGGCCCCCTTCCTGCAGACCTTTTTTGCCCTGAGGCTTACACTCTCTCACACACACACACTTATTTTCTCGAGGCTGGACACAATGACTAAAAAAAATAACATGTATAATGTCTCCCGTGTATGTGTCACACAGGCAGAAAAAAAACAGTGTGTGTGTGTGTGTGAGAGTGTGTGTGTGTGTGTGTGGACTCGAGGAGGGAAAATCCCTGGCTGGACAGGACAACCTGCCTGCAGGTCACTCAGTCTCTCTCTCTCACACACACACACACGCGCACACACATACACACACACAACTACCTCTAGTTATGCCTCTCTCTCCTACTCTGTCAAATTAAACATGATCAGATGTGCACACACAAGTAGGAGAAGCCCATCCAACATATACCTTACACACACACACACACACCTCAAACTCACTAGCGCTCTCTCTCTCTCACACACACACACACACCTCAAACTCACTAGCGCTCTCTCTCTCTCACACACACACACACACACACCTCAAACTCACTAGCGCACTCTCTCTCTCTCTCTCACACACACACACACACCTCAAACTCACTAGCACTCTCTCTCTCACACACACACACACACACACACCTCAAACTCACTAGCGCACTCTCTCTCTCTCTCACACACACACACACACCTCAAACTCACTAGCGCTCTCTCTCTCTCTCACTCACACACACACACACCTCAAACTCACTAGCGCGCTTTCTCTCACACACACAAACCTCAAAGTCACTAGCTCTCTCTCTCTCAATCACACTCACACACAATCTCATCCCATGCACTGCTCAATCTCTCTTTCGCTCTGTCTCTCACACACACACACTTCAACTGAACTGAAGTCAAGTTTCTCAACTGATGTCCTTAGATCAAATTCCACTAGTTAAGGAAAGTGGATACTAGACACACACCCCCACACCAAAGGATACACACACACACACCCTCCCACAGATACACACAGATGCACACATACATCTGAGACTCTCTTTATGCAGGTGCATAGACTTTCACTCATGGTTGAAACACCAGAGCATGGCCCCAAAAAACAAAATGTATGTGCATGCAAACGGGCAGACATGCGCACACACACACACACACACATACGCACGCACACATACACACGCACGCGCGCACACGCACACACACGCGCGCACACACACGTGTCTTCTAAGTCTGTTAACATTCAGCCTGTGGGGCAATCAGTAAGCCCCTCAGAGGAAAGGGGAGGGGCCATGTGTGTGTGATTCGGCAAGGTTACACACACCTAAGACTACTGCCAATGACCAGAGAATATTCTCTCTCTCACACACACACACACACACACACACAGTCCAGAGGGTGACTACAAACACACACACACAAACACACACACACCAAAAGGTGCGCTCAACATGCTCCAGCAACTTGCCATTCAAGTCATAGAAAAAGCCATGACAACACACACTCTGTCTCTCTCTCAAAGAACACCTCCTGACTCTCTCTCTCTTGTTCAAACACACACTCTGTCTCTCTCTCTCTCGTTTACTCAAAGACACTTCTCTTATATATAACTCCCTCAGTGTACCTCTCTCTCCATTGGGTGTACTCACACACACACACACACACACACACACACACACACACACACAATTCCCTTGATGCAGCACTTAAAAAAGAGCAACTTGTACTGCGCTGCTCTGGCTGTTGTATTGAGTGTGACACCTGAACAAAGAGGCCCTGAGCAATTAAACAGACTGTGTGTGTATATGTGTGTGTGTGTGTGTGTGTGTGTGAGAGAGAGAGAGACAGAAGGGGAGGGACACACTGTTGTTGGACAAGGAACATGAAAAAGTATTTAAAAGACAACACACACATGTACACACACACACACACACACACACACACACACACGTACACACACGTCCCTGTCAGTGGTCTGGTCTTAATAGAGCTGTCCACACGGAGAAAGAGAGAGCGAGAGAGAGAGAGAGACAGAGAGAGGGAGAGACAGAGACAGAGAATTTGAGAGACGTGTAGAGGATAAGTGAGAAAGAGAGATAGATAATCAGAGAGAAAGATGGGCAGAGGAAGAGAGGAAAAGAGAGAGATAGACAATCAGAGAGAGAGAGAGAGAGAGAGAGAGAGAGAGAGAGCGCCCCAGTGCGTGAGCGAGGTATCAGTGGAACCAGGTGCGGTAACAGACGTAGGCCCCCAGGGCCAGCGCCGTGCACACACACATGTTGGCCAGCAGGGGTGCATGTGCCGTCGGGTGTGTAGGAAGTGCCTCGGGCTCGGGGACGTGCGGGGGCTTTGGGGGGGGGACAACACAGTCCTGTTCATCCAGAGGAGGGCGAGGAGGGGGGACAGGGGGCACGTCGCCAACTGGCCTTCTCCGCAATTCACTGAGGACACACACACACACACACACACACACACACACACACGAGAGAGAGAGAGAGAGAGAGAAAGTCATTAGTTTGGATAAACTTTACTTCCATTTTATTGTGCTCCCAATAACCGATATGTGAATAGGGTTAGGGTTAATCTTAATCTTACATTAGTACTGAGTAGCCTGTTAATGTCTTAATCTCAACATTGGAAAGAGACACATCAAGAGACATGGGAAAAGTGTGTTTTATGGGTTTTATGTGGAGGGGGAGTTCCAGAGTGGCTTAAGTGTGTGTTCATTCTGCCGAACACTAAGGAAGTGTGTGTTCATTCTGCCGAACACTAAGGAAGTGTGTGTCCATTCTGCCGAACACTAAGGAAGTGTGTGTCCATTTTTGACTGATGAAAGCAACACAAAAATAACTGACCTAAAAGAGTTTACTCTGATTTCATGTTTGACAGTGAGGAAAACTATTTAGGAGCTGTGAGAAGTGTATGTGTGTGTGTGTGCGCATCTGTATGTACCTGTTAATGTGAATGTGTTCACGTGAGCCATTCTGGTCGTCCTTTTGACCCCATGGTCGAGGGGGGGGTGGGCTGAAGTCAGGAGGAACATCTTCCTCATTGGACAGCTCTTTCCAGGATTCCTACACACACACACACACACACACACACACACACACACACACACAGCTAAGCCTAAATATTGACTTTAAGATTTAAAATTTCACACATATGGCTGTTCAGATACAAAAATGCACTGCCTTCACACACACACAGACACGCTGACAAACACACACCTGTATGGAAGTGTCTCCCATAATGCTTTTGGCCCCCTCGATGACGGCCAGATAAGAGAAACGCAGCTGGTCGGCCGTCTGAATCAGACCCATCCGGCAGCGACGCATGTCCAGCAGGACGTCACGGATACACACAGAGGATGGGTCCTTGCGCAGAGACATCTGTGTACACACACACACTTTTTACTACATACTTACGCAGGTCAATGGATAAAAATCTAGCACAGAATATTGGTCTTGGTCCCAGTGTGTGTATGTGTGTTAGTGTTTGTGTGTGTGTGTGTGTGTGTGTGTGTACACAAGCACAAGCACACACACCATATCTGAATGTGCAAATACCTGTAATTTTGTTTCTTCAGTGAAGGCAGACGTCTGGGTGTAACTGTGCACAGTGTTTGAACACCTGTGCCTTTATCTGTGTGAGTGTACTTGAACTACATGAACACACTTATACTGTGTGTGTGTGTGTGTGTGGTGTGTGTGTGTCTTATCCATGCCTTTATTTCCAGAAGGACTGATTACAATGATGCAATGCTCTTTTCATGGGCCTTTCTAAAAAGACCACCAAACCAAACCGCTTCAACTGATGCAAAACACAGCAGCATTCACAGAGCAATAAGAACTGAGCTGACTACACACACTACGCCGGTTCACTCACACACACACACACACACACACACACAACCCCGGTTCACACACACACTATCCTGGTTTACAGGGCTCTGCGCTGATGTCCTGTGAGCAACACAGTGGTCCTGAAAGAGACTAAATGGAGGCATTCAGGGTGGTGTAGTGCGTGGGCTCTGTTTACTAGGTGAAAGCAAGCGAGTTCATCAGCTCTGAACTACAGCACTGCTAGACACGCTAATAACACACAAGCATGTTGATTTCGCCTTACTCTTCTCTATGACCACACCATCTCACGAGCAAAGGGCTCTGTGCACGGCACACAGAAAGTCCCACAAGGACTTTCATTCAAGATCCAAGGATACAAGGAAGGTTATTGTCACAAGCATTTGGTTATTGAGGTTATTGAGTTATTGTTTTTTGTCTCTGCCTATTTGTGCATTTGGGGTCAGTAGGAAGGGGCAGGATGGTCACTGTTTTCCGGTGAATGTCTATATTTGTGAAGTACACTAGGCTGGATTGATATTAGGCTTAAGCAGGAGTTGTGTAGTGTAGCTATACTAGTTTACTATCCAGGCCTAAGTATTAGTTGTGTAGTGTAGTTACACTAGTTTACTATCCAGGCCTAAGTATTAGTTGTGTAGTGTAGTTACACTAGTTTACTATCCAGGCCTAAGTATTAGTTGTGTAGTGTAGTTACACTAGTTTACTATCCAGGCCTAAGTATTAGTTGTGTAGTGTAGTTATACTAGTTTACTATCTAAAGTAAATGGAAGTAATGAGCTCTCTGTGCTTCTCGCAAGTTCAGGGTTTCGTAGTTAGCTCGTAGCTATAGCCTCATTACAGAATTGTTTACCAACATCAAAGCGAATCACCAGAAAAGAGTGACCACCCTGACCAATCCCTCTGGGACCTTACGCCTGCTGTGCACAGAGCCCATTAGAAGTGAAAGCGATAACTAGACGAGAATCTAGGCGGTACCATAGTCATATGGTCATGCTTAAAGCTAACTTAATGCTAACCTAATGCTAGTGTAAATACAGTCAAGACGCTAACGCTAGCCGATAACGTTCACGATGACTAGGAATTTCTGCTAGAAAATTTGCTAATGTCAATTGGTAAACATGCTATATGCCCATCCGATGGCATTTTAATCGCTGACTTGGACACTGCAACACGGTAAACTCAGTGCGTAGAAGCTAGCTACAAGCTATGTCTCAGACTAGCTCCAGCTCACAGAAGTTTATGAAGGCAACCCGCTTGTCCGTGTCTGGCTCACTGATCGTCCATGAATGTTCCAAGAAATTCTGATTTTCTTACTTTCAATTAATATCTGTACAACTCCATGCACGACCATTTCATACTGGACTCTATGTGTTCTGAAACATCACAACATAGGTGTGAGGTGTGAGGCATTTAGCTTCATCTGAAAAGGGGCAACGTTTTTCTGCAAATGATATTCTCAGTCTGTGTGGGACTTCTCAGACTTCAGGCGCCCTGCCATTCTGTAGGGAAGATGTGATGGTGGAGAAATGGAGCTGCAGCTGGGCGACGACCGTAAACTCATCAGTTCGGAGCTCAGCAGGAATTGCGCTAATAACCACTTGTATTGAACAATGTTTTCTTTTGACGAACTTAACATTTTAAAAATATGGTTAATACACGATTGCAGTTTATATAAAATTTAATTTTTTACATTTGCATAAAAAAACCTTTAATTTCATACAAAGAAATTGCGGCACTATTTTTCCCCCTCTTTTCAGGAAAATCCTGAACGTGGAGTAATGATGTTAGATGGGATTGAAATTTGCTTTTTTAAGCCATATGCGGTTGTTTAGCGAGGTGGCTGCACTTTCACACCAGTTTACACGAAACCCTCCTGAGTACAAGATGATACCCACAGGGATAAATCTGTTAAAGCAACATTCTTTCCTGCTTACAGGCAAAGGGCATAACTTATGAAATAGGCCAACACTGCACAGAACACCAATGATAAGCCTGGGCTACAGCAGATATCCCCAGCAGACATGTCCAATGAGAAGCCTAGGCTAGAAGACATGTCCAATGAGAAGCCTTGGCTGCAGCAGACATGTCCAATGAGAAGCCTAGGCTAGAAGACATGTCCAGTGAGAAGCCTGGGCTAGAGGACATGTCCACTCGAGCTACACTGGCCTTGATCCAAATCGGACAGCCCATAAGTTGGTTGCTTCTTAAGGGATAATTGGTTATTGCTGTTTCAACAAATGAATCCATTTTTACTGTGTTGCATTTGACTGTCACAGCAAAGCATGATTACATTTACGCATGGATGTGTTCCTGTGTGTGTATGTGTGAAAAATAAGGTGGTAAGCTCTACCAGAAAGAGGCTGGTGTGTGTGTGTGCGATTGTGTATGTGTGTCCTACAAGTACAAGACATGCGTGTGTGTAGGCACCCTACCAGTAAGAGGCAGGTAAGTATGTGTGGGAGTGTGTGTGTCCTACCAGTAAGAGGCAAGTAAGTGTGTGTGTGTGTGTGTGTGTGTGTGTGTGTGTGTGTCCTACCAGTAAGAGGCAGGTGTCCACGAGGCAGAATGTTCCGGAGCGCCCGATGCCGGCACTACAGTGGACGACCACAGGGCCCTGGTCCGACCCGAGGCAGCCGGACTCGCGCACCTTAAACAGGAAGTTGAGGAAGGAGGCGGGCGACTCGGGGACGCCAAAGTCTGGCCAGGTGGTGTAGTGGAAATGCAGAATCTCCCGCGCCTCCTGAGTCTGAACACGGACATGGAGACCACACACACAACATGAACGCAACACACACTCATCCAGTCTCCTGAGTCTGAACACGGACATGGAGACCACACACACAACATGAACGCAACACACACTCATCCAGTCTCCTGAGTCTGAACACGGACATGGAGACCACACACACAACATGAACGCAACACACACTCATCCAGTCTCCTGAGTCTGAACACGGACATGGAGACCACACACACAACATGAACGCAACACACACTCATCCAGTCTCCTGAGTCTGAACACGGACATGGAGACCACACACACAACATGAACGCAACACACACTCATCCAGTCTCCTGAGTCTGAACACGGACATAGAGACATAGAGTGCTTTGAATACTGATTAGTTATGGCTCCCCCTGCTGGTCATTTGCTGTGTCTGTGTGTCGCTGCACTGGATTGCGTACACCTGTCTGGCTGCTCTTCAGGCCAGCTCTTCCTGGCTTCAGAGACTCTCTGGTGGTTGTCACCTGGTATCTTTTCAGGCTTCTTGGGCTGTGGAGGGCTTTGACAGATTTCTGTCCATACATCCCCTCTGAGGTGAACCCCTGGTGTGGTCCAATTTATGTAGCTTTCATTTAAGACCCATAACAGCCAACATGAACACAACACGTTGACTATTCCCAACAAACTATAATTTCACTGCTGATGAAAGAGTTGAATGCAACAGACACAGACATATAGCTGTACCTCAGGCAGGTTGACATTGTGGTGATTGCTCAATCTGTAAATGGACTGAAATTGTGTGTGTGTGTGTGTGTGTGTGTGTGTGTGTGTGTGTGTCTGCATGAATTCCAACTCCTGTGTACTGTGCATATGATTTTGAACATAAAGCCAACTTTGACTAAGTTCTCCAGGTGCCATACTGTGTGTGTGTGTGTGTGTGTGTGTGTCTCACCTCTAGGTTCTCCAGCTCTAGCTGCCGTACAGTGTAATAAGACTTGACGTCTTCTGAGACCAGTGTGAGCTTGAAGTGTGTGTCCTCAAACACTGCCTCTCTCTCCTCACGAGCAGGCCAGTATTGCGCACACTTGATCTGAAACACACACACACACATATAAATACAAGCACTCACATATGTATGTTTTCATGTATACACAGAGACAGACAGACACACCAACCATATGAATGCATAGACACCATCAAATTCAAAGACTTTTCCAGGACATTTCCAGGTCTTTTCCCACAATTTGAAAGACTCAACATGAAACAGTTTGAGACACGGATCCATGAGAAATCTTATTGAAGCAAGGCAACAGAACTCCCCGTTGACCCGACCCAAATAGCAAAACGCTGGTGGTCCAGCAGTGTGACCGGCGGTGGGTCAGTGGTATTTCTGCTCATCAGCATCATTTTCCAGGGCAACATAAAATGTTTCCAGAACCCTCTAAAATTGCAATCAATTTCCAGGTGTTTTCCATGAATGGAAAAGCCACCTCTAAAATTCCAGGTTTTCCAGGACGTGTGGGAACCTTGGCAGACAGACAGACAGGCAGACAGGCAAACACACAGACACACACACACACACACACACACACACCTGCGTCTGGTCTCTTGGTATATACTAGTGCAGTCAATTGATTAAAAATATTTCTCTAAATCAGGAGAGAAAATGTAAATTGATCATGATTAATGACCGTTAATCACACATTTGAAGTTCCAGAATTCTTTGTGAGGAAAGAATGTCAGACACACCCCTGGTAGGTAGCCAGTCTACTGCCACCTAGTGCTTCTGCTCAAGGCCTTTTGGCTCCACCACAATGGCGTGACAGCAGCCAACGCGTCAGGCTACCTGGTTAGCACAGGCTTCTCAGTTTCCACGTTCCAAGAGTGTAGTTGCCACAGGTTGTCTATGACAGAGGTGTCCAACCACATCACCCCCACCCCCACCCCCACCCTCCGTATTGACATCCCAGGGGTGCAGGTTCTGCACTCTCCCCCTTGCTTCAGATCTACTGTGGTTTGGCCTTTTCCTTGGACTCTCATTCAACGCCTCCATCAGCTCTTTTAGAAATGCCGTATCAAGCATCTACAACCGTCATCATGCTGCTTGTATTCAGTAGCCTTGTTGCCGTTGTTTTCCTGTTATAGTTCTGTGTCAAGTGTGTCAGTGTTGGCATAGCACACTTCACCGCACTGCTTTGAGTGGAACTATCTACCTTTCAACCACTTAGTTGAGTCTCGCAAATTCCTTTGTTGTTTTCGTTTTGTTCAAATTACAGTAAAAAAAACACTGCCTATTTCAACAACCTCTCTGTTGTTGCAAAAAATATATCGGAACTATTTAGAGGGTTTCTGGGCAGTCAGTTTATGTTCTGTTAACAAGCAAAGATCTCATGACTGCCAAAGTACTGTGTGTTGACGAAGCAATGAATTTAAAGCATTATTGAAAGATAGGCACAGTACAATCGTGAAATCCTGCCAATGAATTTAAAATTATGTCTCAAATTATTTACAAAGTCTATAGAGTGGACTGTATAGAAATACACCAGCAAACAAAACCAAGCAAGTGGACGAACTCGACCAATCACAGCCTTTGTGTTGTGTGCAAATGAGGAGGACGCTGGTAGTGTGATGTACGCGTCATAATTAATTTGGGTAGAAAAAAACTCCTTAAAATGTGGACATTAATCACATGCATTAACACGCTAACATTGACAGCACTAGTATATATACACATCTGTCCACACACACACACACACACACACACACACACATTCTACATCCCTCACATACACACCCTCTGAAAACACACACACTCAACCTCCACATCTCTCACACTTATAAAACACACATACACACTCTACATTTCTCTCCCATCCCCAAGCCAAGGGCACGGATGATAATTAGCTGAATAGCCCAATCTGTCATGGGGTGTGTTCTGCTCATCTCCATTTATGCATTTAGCAGACGCTTTTCTCCAAAGCCATTTCCATCACTAACATCAGGGCCAGTCTCCCCTGGAGCAACTAAGGGTTAAGAGCTTGTGTGTGTGTGCGTGCGTGTGTGTGTGTTCTGTACATGGCCCCTGTTAAATAAACTAAAAAACAACCTCCTCTACATTTCCACTGACTGATATTTTCTGATCAGATGTGTTCTTACTAAGGCTAGGACTTTATCGTGTTAATTACAATTAATTAATCACAGAAAATATAACACAACAAAAAAAATAATGAATTTAACCGCAATTTATTTTTGCACTTCAAACAGCATGGAACGTTTCTCATTGCACGAGTTCCCGGTATACCTATAATACTGATGCACAGAACACAACACAAGAACAACCATGGAAACCGCTGAAGAGAAGTTGTTGGGTTCAGTGGGCGGAATTTTACATTTCAAACTAAATTGATCAACTTTATGACACTGCAAAACAAGCGAAAGCTGATTTATCAGAGAAAGCTGAATGTGTTGCTGTGACTGGGGATGACTGGACCTCGGTAAGCAATACAGCTTACGCTGGTGTGCCGTCACTGACAGGGAATAGCACCTTAAGGCCTTCACCCTAACCGGGCAGAAGACCACCACCAGGCACTGTGCTGCCAAGTGGCAGAAGCACAAGCCTGGGGAGTTATAAGAAAAGGTCACCACAATTCAGTCATCGATCAAAATCGATCGATCGTTTAAATTGAAAAATGTTGCTACTTGTGTCACAGATTGATATGTGATGAATTCAACTTAATTAATTACAAAGCCTCTCATTAATTAGATTATTCTTTTTAATCGAGTCCCACCACTAATTCTTAAACATGGTTTCATTTTAGATTTGTCTCCAAATTCTCTCTCTCACATACACACACCCTCTATATCCCTTACACATAACCACTACATCTCTCACTCACACACACACACACCCTCTATATCTCTTACACATGCACATATCCACTACATCTCTCTCTCTCTCTCGCTCACACACACGCTACAGGTCTCACATGCCAGGGTTTCTGCACATTTCAACAACTTAAATTTAAGACTTTTAAAGACCTTTTTAAAAAAACTGCACAGGTTTGTGGCATTATAAGTGAAATGTATGGCATCGATGTTCATAGGACACACTTATTAAACACGCTGTTAACTACAACTCCCAGCTTCACATGAAACAACACACCCACTTCCCCTTAAAGACAAGACACACTCCACGCTAAAGGCAATCATTTACAACTCAGACTAATTTAAGACCCCAATTAAATGCAATGTTGCACAATATCTTTTACAGATGCAGAGAGCCACTACCCCCCCCCCCCAAACACACACTCTCTCACACACACACACACACACCAATGCCCGTGGCAGTTGTGCACACAGCTGATTGAAAAGTAGAAGTGAAACTGAGCTCTGAAGCAGAAAGCTTCATGGGATAGCGCACCTGCACAGCATGCCTCAGCACTTCAGCCTTTCTGTGTGTGTGTGTGTGTGTGGTGTGTGAGTGTGTGCATGTATGAGTATATGAGTGTGTGCGTGTGTATGTAAGTACACAGTGATGTGTGTGTGTGTGTGTGTGTGTGTCTATGTACACATGCAGTATGTGCATGTCTGTATTCCTCTGTGTGTATGTGTGCGGACACTTATGTCGTGAAAGGGTGTGTGTGTGTGTGAGCTTTTCTACCTCAGCAACTCATTCTCACTTCCAGTTCCATTGTAGTGTTTTTCAAAAAGTCCCCAGTCTCTCACACACACACACACTTTAACACTCACACATCTCACACATATGCACACACTCTTAATTAAACATTTCAACACACAGTTCAAGTCCAATACTCACTCCTTACACACTTATCATTTAACACTTCAACACATCCATAATTTCACCACACACACACACACACACACACCTTACACACTCAACATTTAAACAGACTACTACTACTACACACAAAATCAAGCACACTTCAACACACACACACATTACCCATAAAACCCTAGTTACGCAGACACTTCAGCACACATTCATCATGAAACACACAAACACACACACTTCCTAAACCCTTCTCACTCTTACTCACACGCACTTTCATACTCTTACTGAGCCCTTCTGAACATGACTACTCCCTTCACACTCACTCTGTCACACACACACACACTCACTCTCTCAAACACACACACACACACACTCTCTCAAACACACACACACACACTCTCACTCTCTCAAACACACTCACTCTGTCACAGACACACTCACTCTGTCACAGACACACTCACTCTGTCACAGACACACTCACTCTCTCAAACACACACACTCACTCTCTCAAACACACACACACTCACTCTCTCACAGACAAACACACTCACTCTCTCACAGACAAACACACTCACTCTCTCACAGACAAACACACTCACTCTTACACACACAAACACACTCACTCTCTCAAACACAAACACACTCACTCTCTCGGAGCTCTTCTCGATGACATGGTTGAGCGTGACCACTCCCCTCACACACACTCACACACACTTACTGAGCCCTTCTCGATGACACGGTTAAGCATGACTACTCCTTGAGAGTGCTGCTCCCACACCATCTCCCAGAAGTGGCCACATGTGTTTGGCAGCGGACCCTGCAAGAACACACACACCGTGGTTAAAAACACACACACACACACACACAACTCAAAATATTCACAAACATGTACACACACACATTAAATACTTATATGAATACAGACAACACAGCTCAGTATTTTAACACACACCACCCAGAACAGACACACAGAGTAAAACACAGAGCTTAACATTGTAACACACAAAGGTCTCTCATCACACAGAACCACAGAAACACACACACACACACTAGCAGGAAAGGCATCTCATCGCACAGAACCACACACACACACACACACACACACACACACACAAGCAGGAAAGGTATCTCATCACACAGAACCACACACACACACACACACACACACTAGCAGGAAAGGTATCTCATCACACAGAACCACACACACACACACTAGCAGGAAAAGTATCAAGTATCACATGGAACCACACACACACACAGTCTCTAGCAGGAAAGGTACTTCACTGCACAGAACCAACCACACACACACACACACACACACACACACACACAAACACAAACACAAACACAAACACAACAAACACACAGCAATAAATCAGGTATTAGGCCATGGGCCAAGTGACACCTCGGCATTTTAACACACACATTCACTCATACATTTCAACATTAAACAGACGCACATGCATAAACATCCTAATATTACATGCACACACACACACAAACATCACATTACTACATACACACACACACACACACACACACACCTCAACATACATACACACCCACATCCATCTCAACATCACCCATTATACACACACACGCAACCATCTTAACATCTCATTACACACAGAAAATAAGGCACTGACTTGACCAGTCCCAGCCAGTAAAATATTCACAGAACATCCAACTCCAACATTAGAATGGAGAGGCTCTTTCACACACATGCGCACTCACACACACACACACACACCACACACACACACACACACACACACACACACACACACACACACACACACACACACACACCATTAACACACAAATACTACAAACACACACCACAATTTCAGTGGGTCTACACCATTTTGTGTCTGTCTAAGCCTCTTGCATTAAACAGTGCTCAGGTCCCCGCCTCAGAGTCTAGCCTCTGTGTGTGTGTGAGTGTGTGAGTGTGTGTGTGGAAACCCCCCCCCCCCCAGCCTAACCATCATCCAAACGTCCCACACTGAGTTCATGCAAGTTTAGCCACCTTACACAGTTTAACAGGCACACCATTTGTGTGTGTTTGTGTGTGTGCAGACCCTTGTGTGTGTGCATGAGTGTGAGTGTGTGTGTGTGTGTTGAGTTCTGTGTGTATTTTCAGGAGCGACATGCAGAGAGGGAGAAGAGTGCAGTCGTAGCCGTGGGCGGGACGGTGACATCACCGCTCACAAACAATCCCATAATGCACTAGGAGTGAGGGAAAAACATTAAGATGCCGCCCACGAGAAGTTTGTATTTCTCAGAAACTCAGAAAGTCTGAGTTTGTGTGTGTGTGTGTGTGTGTGTGTATAAACAGGTCGAGACAAGGCCTCTAAACTGAAAAGAACTCATTTTCTCTCAGCTGCCGATCTTAAAGACAACATGAGTACAAATGAGTTCCTCCATTTCAAAACTAAACCATTCTTTACGCATGTTAAAACCTGAGCACCCTCACCAGCCAACCGAAAAGCCCAGATTCTCAGTCGACTGACTGAGAGGCTCCTGACTACATGTTTGACACGCACTGCTAGGCTAGCTGCCATCAGTTACTCAGTCCTAAGCAGAGCATGGCTCAACACTCCCACAGACACACAACTACAGATTTACTTTAATGTACTACAACTCCCACAGACACACAACTACAGATTTACTTTAATGTACTACAACTCCCACAGACACACAACTACAGATTTACTTTAATGTACTACAACTCCCACAGACACACAACTACAGATTTGCTTTAATGTACTAGAACTTCACTCTCCAATGTTTAGCATCCAGTGGAAAAAAAAAATATGGTTTTCTAATTGGTTGACAGGGTGATAAGTCTCTGTACACCATACCGGAACTTTAGAGGCGTCACGGTCGAGAGTGTGTGTGTGTGTGTGTGTGTGTGTGTGTGTGTGTGTGTGTACGTGACAATGCAATCATCATGCAGGAACAGCAGAGGGCCACACAAACACTGTCTGATCCAGTAACGCACTAAGCCTTGCCATTTTAAAGCATTGTTTATATGTGTGTGTGTGTGTGTGTGTGTGTGTGTGTGTGTGTGTGTGTGTGTGTGTGTGTGTGTGTGACAGCGTCATCATCATATAGGAACAACAGGGGACCACACAAACACCGTCTGACAGCCCAGTCACACACACAGCCATGTCACTGTAAAGCTTTGTTTATTGGTGTGTGTGTGTGTATATGAGTATGAGAGAAGTTTTCATACTCACATGATAACAATGACCATGTCACCTCTCAAAGGAAGTGACAGTAACACACACACACCTGAGTTTGGATGTCACCACACACACACACACACACACACACACACACACCACACACACACACACACACACACACACACACAGACATGAGATGTGATGTAGCACGCAGGTGCACACGCGCACACATACCTGAGTTTGGATATCGCTACACACACACACACCTGGGAGTTAGGATGTAGCCCCATACATACACACACACACCTGAGTTAGGATGCAATCCCACACATACACATACACACACACACCTGAGTTAGGATGTAATCCCACACATACACATACACACACCTGAGTTAGGATGTAACCCAACACACACACACCTGAGTTAGGATGTAACCCTACGCATACACACACACACACCTGAGTTAGGATGTAATCCCACACATACACATACACACACACACCTGAGTTAGGATGTAACCCAACACACACACATACACACACCTGAGTTAGGATGTAACCCTACGCATACACACACACACACCTGAGTTAGGATGTAACCCTACGCATACACACACACATACACACACCTGAGTTAGGATGTAGCTTCTCTGTGCCTCCTCCACGGCTATGAGGCTGGCGTTAATGTAGTCATTGGAACCCTGCTGCAGATGGATCCTGCTGTGGTCGACTGAGACACACACACACACATACACACACACACCCCAACGCAAGTTACAGACACACACAGACACGGCAAGAGACAAGAGACAAAAGGTAAAGGTGAACAGAGAGAAATTAAGTCTTAAATATCAGAGTGTGTATCTGTGTTTTGGTGTGTGTGTGTGTGTGTGTGTGTGTGTGTGTGTGTGTATTGTGTTGGGGTTTGCATGTTCTCTACTGTGACATCCAAAAACAACAGGTCAGAAAATAGAAGTAAATGCCCATGCCTCTATGGCGAGAGACACTCACTCACTCACTCACTCACTCACTCACTCACTCACTCACTCTCACACACACACACACACACACACACACACATAGTAGCGATGATTACATCTGATGTCTGTGTGTGTATGAGGCTGCTATTGACTATAACATGCTATTAGTGTTACCCACATGTGCAGACACCTCTTTAGCAGTGTGCGTGTGTTACCCTGTCTGTAGCGGTGTGTGTATGTGTGTGTGTGTGTGGTTCTCACATGGGCTGACATCTCTGTAGCGGTTCCGGCTCTTGTTCTCCTGGAGTTTTGCCACCCGACAGGGCAGCTCACTTGACTGCTGCCGGATTTCCTACAGAATACAGAAGAGACACACACACACAAACACACACACACACACACACTTTCAGAGGTACAGGGTGTCACTGGCAACCCCCAGCTGTTTACTTTCAGAATCCAAACAAATGCATGAAGGGCCAAGCTGTTTCAAGGGGCCCCTCATCCCCTGACAGGAGCCACAGCCTGTGCATCCACCTGCCAACACCGACTGCATCTCTGCGACAGAAAGACTAGCCTGACACCTAGACATGCGTCTAGACATGTTTCTAACGCCCGGCAGAGGTACGGTAGAAAGGGAAAGAAGGACCACTGCAGCTGACGAGAGACTAACAGATAACGGATAAGGTCTACCCTAACTGTACGGAATTTCACTTTTGTGTCAGATAGCTCGAGTTCGGACCAGCTGAGGCTCTCCTGCTAGGATGCACGGCCCGCGTGTACATACGGTACCGTAGCGAACACCGTTCCTGCGCATTCGGACTTCGTGAGTGTTAACGTTAGATTGCCTCCTTGCTGTTCCTCTGATCTGGTGACTGCAAATCAATCGGTTTAACTTAGGTTAGCTAACAAGCAGGTGATATCCAGGGATTTGACAGAGGGGAACGGGCTTTCTCTCGCGTAACGTTGGGTAGAAACACAGCAAAGTTTGCTCGCTTGTTTCTACTTATCGGTACGGACGAGCACAACTCTTCACACCTAACGTGGTATTAACGTGTTAACTGTAACGTTATCTAGATCACGACCTCCGTGTGGCATACAGCTCGTTCACTTTGTTCCGTCTAAGACGATAGCAATGCTAACGACTTCCAATGTATAGCATCTCTAGATGACTACGGTACATCGAGTTATGAGCTGCCAAGGCACTAACTAACTCGCTTGGTTATTTTGGCGGACATCAATTAATCGATATTGCGTCTACAACAGATCCTGGACATGTCTACTACATGTGCAGCATCTGTTAGCGTCTGTACCCGACCTCTATTAAAGTTGTTAGCTAAGTTACCTTCCTGTCTGCACCACCTTAGCGCACTTCTGCCAGCAGCACCTACCTGGTAAATGGCGTTCCAATTCCCGGATTCATCGATTTCTCGAAACTCGGCTTCCATTGCCGTCTAAAATAAGCCCAAAGCCCGACGCTGTTGGTTTCTGTCTGTCGACCTACCGAACAGTCAGCTTCAAAAACAACGGTAGACAAAAAGACCGTAAGAAATTCTTGAATTTTCCAGTCTACGGTTTTAATGTTACTGTTGTCTTGGCCTGTTCTTACCGGAAACACGCTGTACGCTCCACCTCCCTCCCGCATCACTACTATCCCTCGTTGGCTGTGACCCCGCCCTGAGGTCGTGGTATTGACCAATCGCATAACGAGCATAGCCGAAAAACCAGCAAATGAACCAATCAGCGCACAGGGTAAGCGTAGACAACGAAACAGGCTCCACTGCGAGTCTAGATTGTACATTCCCGTTGTTGCCCAGTTAAAGTTGAGCAAATAACACTATACCTTAATTTAGTAGGAAACCTGTATTTGGAAGAATAATCTTCTTAAAGTCAAATATACATAGTATTTTTCTTGGTTGAAGGCTGCTGAGTTAAATTTGTTGGAGACATTGCTTGTGCCAAATAACGTTAGTTCGTTAGGCCGACCAAACAGGTCATATTTCTTAAACATTTCTTGAGCCAATTGTTCCCCCATGTGATAATAATTACAGATGGCAATGTTGTCTGTGTACTGCAGCTATTTTGTACTATTAAGATAATTCAACCGTCAGCATTATTTAAATCAGATGAATCGAGCAGTGGAAATAATCCAGGAAATACTGTGAAAACGTCGACTGCAGGCCACCCACGTCCAGAGGTAACGGACACACCCACAACCACAGGGCGACAGAGAAGGACAACGCGGGACGCATTCGGCATTCCGACACTGATTGATGGTGTCCTTGGTCATGTTGGTATCCAAACTCGGACAATTTAATGAGTCCTTAAAATTCTTTTACAGCATTTTCACCTAATCAGACTTACTTCTTATTTTTGCAGGCCTACTAAAATGATGCAACCACAACAATACTTCTGTAAACATACTGGAAAAAGCCAGGCCAGTCTCTTTGCCGGTTGCTGATTCTGTTTTGATCACCTCGTTTTATTTCATGTCTTCCTTGCACACCTCAGGGCCGCTTAGAAGGGCTGTTTCACTTCTTTTACTGTCCATGATTTCACCTGTAGTTAGGCGCCCTCTGGTGTTGCACTAATGTGTTGCAGTTGTGTTACAGTAGTTAAGACTTGGATGTGGTTGCCAAATTTCGCACTGGGGCCCATATTTACAAACAATTATTAGGTTAAAATTCTCCCAACAGGCTCCTGGATAATGTCTGTAAAGCGCTATGAGACAACTCTATTGTAAATGCCAGTGTATAAATACAATTGTGTTGAATATTGATAAAAGTAGCACCTGTGGCATTGATGAAGTCCTGAGGACTCTTAACTTACCAGTAGGTTACTACTTCATAAAACATCAGAAGGCAGCAGAGAACTCCTAACTTACCAGTACTAATTCATAAAACACTAGATAGTCAGATACTTGTGTAATCTTCTGAGTTGCACATGTGGAGCCACATAGCCTATTCAAGATATCTATCACAAGGGAACACGTGCAGTTTGCCCGCAACCAATAGGCTACCCTCGTCAAAGTATATGTGTACTTTATTCAGTTAGCCTAATTCCTACAAATGTGGCATTATAAATGCATTTAAAACACAAGCTACAAAGATCGGTTATTAGTCAATCCACAGTGTGTTCTGTTACCGTTTCATCTCCACTCACCATGGCAACCTCTTCACATACTCCTACCAGCACACACCTGTCACTCATCAACCAATCACGTTTATATGCAGGACCAGTTCTAGCCCTTTGGCTGCCCAGTTTAAAATATTACAAAAAGTTTTTAATAAACAATATGTTTATGTTTATTTTTTTTTACTTTGCGGACACTTTTATCCAATGTGACGTGCAGTTCAAATTCTACATTAACAAACAACTGGCTAAGAATGTTTAAATTTAGTAGAACAAATGTTGACTAATAGAAGGACAATGGAAATTAACAACTAATTAAATTGATACTATGATAATAACACTAGATAGCAGTATCTGTTCATGTTTTGTTTCCAGTACAGGCAACACTGATCAGGCAACACTGATCAGGCAACACTGATCAGGCAACACTGATTAGGCAACACTGATCAGGCAACACTGATTAGGCTCAACACTGATCAGGCAACACTGATTAGGCAACACTGATTAGGCTCAACACTGATTAGGCAACACTGATTAGACTCAACACTGATTAGGCCTAACACTGATTAGGCCACACTGATCAGGCAACACTGATTAGGCTCAACACTGATTAGGCTCAACACTGATTAGGCCACACTGATTAGGCAACACTGATTAGGCTCAACACTGATTAGGCAACACTGATTAGGCTCAACGCTTATTAGGCCTAACACTGATTAGGCTCAACACTGATTAGGCCTAACACTGATTAGGCCACACTGATCAGGCAACACTGATTAGGCTCAACACTGATTAGGCTCAACACTGATTAGGCTCAACACTGTTTAGGCAACACTGATTAGGCTCAACACTGTTTAGGCAACACTGATTAGGCTCAACACTGATTAGGCCTAACACTGATTAGGCCACACTGATCAGGCAACACTGATTAGGCTCAACACTGATTAGGCCTAACACTGATTAGGCCACACTGATCAGGCAACACTGATTAAGCTCAACACTGATTAGGCTCAACACTGATTAGGCTCAACACTGATTAGGCTCAACACTGATTAGGCCTAACACTGATTAAGCTCAACACTGATTAAGCTCAACACTGATTAGGCTCAACACTGATTAGGCAACACTGATTAAGCTCAACACTGATTAGGCAACACTGATTAGGCCACACTGATTAGGCTCAATACAGATTAGGCAACACTGATTAGGCAACACTGATTAAGCTCAACACTGATTAGGCTCAACACTGATTGGGCAACACTGATTAGGCTTAACACTGATTGGGCAACACTAATTAGGCAACACTGATTAGGCTCAACACTAATTAGGCTCAACACTGATTAGGCAACACTGATTTGGCCTAACACTGATTAGGCTCAACACTGATTAGGATTAACACTGATTAGGCAACACTGATTTCGCCTAACACTGATTAGGCAACACTGATTAGGCTCAACACTGATTAGGCAACACTGATTAGGCTCAACACTGATTATGCTCAACACTGAATAGGCCTAACACTGATTAGGCAACACAGATTAGGCCTAACACTGATTAAGCAACACAGATTAGGCCTAACACTGATTAAGCTCAACACTGATTAAGCTCAACATTGATTAGGCTCAACACTGATTAGGCTCAACACAGATTAGGCCTAACACTGATTAAGCAACACTGATTAGGCTCAACACTGATTAGGCCTAACACTGATTAAGCAACACTGATTAGGCTCAACACTGATTAGGCAACACTGATTAGGCTCAACACAGATTAGGCCTAACACCGATTAAGCAACACCGATTAGGCCTAACACTAATTAGACTCAACACTGATTAGGCCTAACACTTGTGCTTTGTATTTCCAATTCCAACCTTCATTTTGTGCCTTATTACGTATAGACCTATAGGCTAAATTATTATGTATAGACCTATAGGCTAAATGAACTGCCAGTTTGTCAGACACACAAATATCTCAAGCCACTACTGATGACTGATAAGATAGCCCACATGTAGATGTAGGATATAGACCTTTTAACCATTTTAATTTGTTCCAAAAAAAGGGAAACATAGTCAACGTCAGCTTTATTGTCAATTCTTCACACGTACAAGACATTGGAGGAATCAAAATTACGTTTCTTACCATCTAATGCTTAAACAAAGACAGACACTGAACATTGAACATTTAAGACCATTGAGTTAGACATTAACCATTTCACAAACATTAAAGTGCCAGACAAGACAAAAAGGAGTAGTGTAGGGTACTGGTGTTCTTACCTATCCTAAGTGTGGCAAGTAACATACTTATAGTAAGTAACATTTTCCCTGACCACTACAGTAGTCCAGTAGTACAGTAGTCTCTTCAAGTGAGATTTCTCACAGCGCAATGTATAAATGTATAATGTATTAAAAAATACCTCTGCAGCCCCACTAAAGTACACATACAGAGACAAGTGAAACAGAGAGGAACATACTTGAGTCCAAAGTGGCTAGCAGCATACAGAGTGGTAGAGGTAGCGTACAGAGTAGAGGTGATATCAGTGCAAATATAGATAAATAGTAAGGCAGCAATATGGAACCGCACATGGGGGTAGACGTGTCTGTATAGCCTCTAAAGAAAGATTATATAAGACTATACTATCTCCCTAATGTATACATTGCATTCATTTATCTAAAAAGATAAATCTACCGCTACCATTAATCATGGGCATCTCCCATCCTTAGAAGATCAACAGAATAACACAAACAGCCCCTTAGAAAACCCCTACTGTGTCTGGGGTGAGAGAGAGAAAACTCAGTGATAGATTCTATATCACTGATAATAACTTTGAGATCTGAAACAGAGGTAAGGCAAAGTGTCAGTATGCAGAGTTGGGCTGTTTGAGAAGGACAGTGCTGAAATGAGATACTAGACTTGTCTTCACTAGTTTGTCTGCTCAGCTGGTAGACACAAGGGAATGTTATTGCCACATGCATTTGGTTACTGAGTGTAAAACATGCAGTGAAATTGGGTCTGTTTCTCAGCCTTTGTGCATAAAAGGGGTGTGGGGGGGGCAGATAAAGTGCATATAGTGCATATGGGGGTGGGGGGGGGAGGCTAAGGGCTGCATTAAGATGGGGGAGGTGGATGATGTAAGAGGGATGAATAGTGTTGAAACCAGTCTAGTGTGTCTAGTGCACTTTTCGAGTGGATTGGCAAGAAGAAAATGGTCATGTTGATGCTGCCTGTCAAAAACTGGGATTATGAAGATTATTAGGTCACATCTACATGTCACATACAAAGGGGGCATTATGTGAGGACAGTCTTTATTTGTTTAAAATGGTGTTTAATTTTGTTTGGTTCATTGTGATATTAAGACGAGAAGTTATGTGAAGGTCACCACTAGAGGGCACTCCAGACGCTCATGCATGAGAAGTGATGTCAACTGATAGCAACAGAGCTTTTATCTTACCCTAGGCGTTGTCCTCAGCAGCTCTGTAACAGGTTTTTAAGAGGAAAGTCTTACAGGAACTTATGCACATGTTTTTATTCATTGTGAAAATAGAAAATAAAATGCATTTTAGTGCAGGACTATGAAATGGGAAAAAGACAGAATCCATAACCTACGTTCTGACACAAAGATGGGAGGAACTTGTGCAGCGTCTAACCAATAACGATCACATATGGCAGAAGTGTTTTTGAGTGACACCTCATAGAGTGAATGAAACTGGTCTCATGGATGCCACTCATGTCACCACAGCAGACACAGCCCACCTCCTCAGTAATGCCAGGGTTAATGGGGTTGCTGTTGGATTCATTCTGGAAGCTGTTAAGTGTCAGGCCTAGTCTCGGACAGGACCGAGTGATTACAAGCAGGGACAGAACTAGCTATGAAAGAGAGGGGAGGCTTAGACCCTCGGTCACAGTTGGGAATGTGTGCACTGAGCATGCGTCGTAAAATTCTGGTCATGTTTAAAGGAGAAATCCTGTGTGAATCCATATCCCTGTCGTTCCAGTCAATGATCACTGTCAGTACATGAAAATGAACTTTCAAACATGAAAATTTGATAGACCGATAGACCAGACTCAATCCTAGGGGCAGAATCAGCGGTCGTCTTTCAAACTGCCTGTGTCAGAGCAACATTGGAAAACAGCAAATATGTCATTCTTCGAAAATAATAACTTGCCTTTTTCTGCTCAGTTTCTAACTTCCAAAGTCGATGCCAAAGAAAGTTATGTGGTCGATCTTTTTCTTCTGACCAAGTTCTCTGCTCTTCATAAGTGGCAGTTATCACTATGGTAAGGTTGCCTAAAGATCCCCGCCACAGCTCTGAGCCCTCCTCGATCTCTAATGAGTGATTGGCGGGACATACGTAGGCAATGAGCTCCAATAACCTGTGACCAGGCAGACCTACAAACAAATCCAGAAGTGCTACTGGTGCATCTGGGTTCCTCGGCTAATTAAATGTCACGTCTACTAACTCTGTCAAGACCAACAAGTGAACAGATTTTGTCTGTTGTCTGCCACTGCACCAAAGTATCCTGCTCCTTGCACCTTGGTCAAGGCCATGCTAACAACAGCCAGAAATTGAACCAATAATGCTACTTCTTCCACAGTGACGGCATGCTAGCCTAGCTTAAACGTTAGCTACTGCACCACAACTACTTTCAACATCAGGTTAAGGTAGAGCTACTCCCTTTAGCTCCCCAAGCTTATACTAATATGCTAAAATACACTTAAAGTCTAGAATGGAAATTTGTGGGAGAGTGGATGTATTCAAATATTGCATGGAATGTATTGCACAAAGTATGTTTTCTACAGAATAGTCAAATATAGTTCATGCTTGAGGTAAAAATACATTCATTTGGAAACTTTAATTACTCTTTTCCCTGATGTATTTAAAATGCATTAAAGAATAGAATAAGTCGAGCTTGAAATTAACTGCTTCAAGGCATAATTTCACAAAAAACTTAAAGATACATAATTTACCTGTAAAATATACCTACACTGCAAAAGGGTGAAATATATTAATGCATACTTTAAGCACTCTTTCTCCTAAAGCTAAAGTGTGTTCTAGCCGAGTGTTTTAATGTAATGCTTGAAATGTCTGGATTTCAAGCACATTTTTCCAAAATACATTCAAATGTACTTGAGTACACTACAAAATGTACTTGAGTACACTATAATCTAAATAACTCAGGTGGATTTTCAAATACTGTTCTCAAAGTATACCTTTAATGTCCCGTGAAAGTAATGCATGGTTGCATTTTATATTTATGCATTTAGCAGATGCTTTTACCCAAAGCCACTTACATCTTCAACTATCAATTACATCAGAGCCAGTCTCCCCTAGAGCAACTTAGGGTTAAGTGCCTTGCTCAAGGACACAACGGAACCCATACATTTTTAAGGTACTAGCATCCTCGCCAGGTTCTTTGACCACTACGCCACACAGCCCTGGTTGTAGGTGCAATGTGGCTGTAGTAGGAAAAGTGCCATGCAGTGCATGGCATCCAGCTGCTCAAAACGTGGCCACACCTTCCAGAACACTGATGAGGATACTGATGGTTAGGAAATGAGTGTGAGTGAACAGGACTGTGGATAGACATTTGGCTGGACATATAGATTTATGCAAAACATTTCAAGCAAATTCTTCATAATGGAATCTATCAGTCTTTTGTCCATGAATGCTAAAACTGAAGACCATTTAAACCTGTAGATGGGTTTCAATTATGATCTCAAAGCAAAGCATGGCATTGAATTCCCCATATGAGGAAACCTTTAATGACTTGTGACACAAGGTTACTACCTTGCTTAGTCAAAAAGACAAGAGCTTAATCTGATTTTGCCCTTTCAGCAGCAGACATATTGGATTTCTCAATTTTGAGGCACATTTGAATTCAGCCCCTTTCAAAACCCGTGAAAATCTGCTATCGAAAAGCCGAGCGTGCAGTTTCACATGATTTGCGGATAGTAGCCTATCTGTGTGACGGACACTCCGCGAGCGGTTTAACCGAGATGAATAGATGTCCATTTCCATGCAGCACTAAAGGGGCTTGGGGACAATTTAGCCCCCTCAGATGGACCAATGACGTCCATGATATCGATGTCTACAGGAGATGAAAGCCTCAATCCCACTGGCACGTGGGAGTTCACATAATGTCAGCCAGTTTATATTTCTTGGGTCTGTGGCAGAGACTGAAGACACTTCCCAGGGTGACGATGAAGATGACGAAAGCGGCTGGAATCCCCCAAGCTGCCAGATTCCTCCAGCTGGTTTGAGCGGCGGTGAAGGGAATTATGGGTGACCCCTTAGTCGGCCTCACACAACCTGACCATCAGAGGACATAAGACAGACGACTCAGAAATCAGACCAACAATAATAATAATAATAATAATAATAAACAATGTTTTTTATTCATAATAAATACACAAAGCACAGTTCTATTCACTCGTGTAAGACCATAGCCCTCATAGGCAGTGTTTATACGCTCTTGCTTAAATGGCTGTGTTTACAGCAGAATCCCGGTTAAGAGGCTTATTCTGCTTTTGATCATATTCAATATATGGCGTTTACACGGTGTTACCGTCATGTTCACATGAACAAACACATAACTGGGATACTTGCATTTTTATAGCCATAACCATAACCAGTGCTGTGCTGGTGTTACTGACACCATATTATTCTTCCAGTGGCCACAACAAATACTAAATCCCAGTTAAGGGATTCTTTAAGGAATCAGGGCTGAGGACTTGGAATCCTCTCTGCTGACCTGCTGGGTAGTACTCATACTGGCCCTCCTGGATGTAGTGACCCAGCGGAGGCCAAAGAGTGCACTGGTAGGTGCCGCAGTCACTCAGTGCCGACGCGGGCAGGAGCAGAGAGTGCCCCTCTCCCATCGTATATGAGTGGTTGGCACCTCGGTACAGTGTTGTCTGATTATCAAGCAGGTTTTTCATGACAAGCCCTTGATAGTCAGACCCAATCACCTACAGGAAGAAGAAATGTTGAGAAATATTGAGTGCATCTCTACAGGGCTATCTGCTGGCCATAGGCCATAAGCAACACGTCCCTTCTTCCAGATAGCGTCATTTACGGAGAGCCCCTTTACTCTCTGTTCACCCTCATTATACAGAATTTGGCTGCAGTTCAACCAGGGCCACCCAGGGGTCGATCACAGTTGAGTCCAAAGTACACGAGCATCAGCTACATGAACATGATTTAAAAGCACTCCAAATGTTTGGTTTTCTTAAAAGCTTAGAAAATCCTATTACTCATAAACTGCCATTGTTGTAAAAAGTGACATCACCTGGTTGCATCTGATTAAGGTCCAATCAAGATGCAGCAATCAAGCGTTACTGTGTACAGACACCAGCCATATCATCCAGGTGATGCCACTTTTTATACAGAGCATTGAGATGTAAATGCAATGGCCGCTTACAAGCTCTGCAAATTAAGGGATTTTCTAAATGATTTAATGAAAAATAAATAAAGAGGGATTCTCTAAATGATTTCATGAAAAAGACAGCATTTGGAGTGTTTTGACATGGTATGTGGTGTTTTTAAGTGGTATACTGGTCACATGACAATATATACTTCTAAGATAGATTTTACAGCAAACGAAAATGCCTAAAAATTCCGTTTCGTCAGTGATTTGTGGAGTCTCTGTCTCCTGCTTCGTGAACAGGATTGCAATTTTAAGACAAAAAAAATATCCAAAGAAATGTAGAAATTTGTGGGTACAGCACCATAGAATCCCATTCATTCTCGACTTGCTTCCGCTTGATTCTCGTCTCCCCACAGTGCTAGTCTGGATTTGATCCCATTGAGGGCATTTCAACATGTCCAATCAGCGAACACAGGGAGGCGTTGTGAATGCAGAGCTAGAATGTTATCAGCGAACGCAAGCTATCGGTCAGGGATTTATCCAATCTTTTTAAAACTGAAACACCTCAAGCAAGCAATCGAATCACTCCCGGATGTCCAGACCCCTCTGTACGAAACGAAAGTGTCGAACGAGAATTTAGTTTCTCTACCAGGCTAGGCTTAGGGTACTGTTGGTGGAAAGTCAGACCAAACTGTCTTACACAATGCTGAAAATTAAGTTATATGCAGTCACTGCATTTCACATTCATACCTTATACCAACTTATTTTGCGATACTTCACACCCTGGACGGAGTGCGCCTTGCAGGGTATTGTGTAGAAACGCCCTGCCGTCAGCATCGCTAGGGTCAACTCTGCACCGACCAAACACACTGCAGAAAGAAAAATGTTACTAAGGAGTTTTAATGCCTAAAATGCAAACCAAGGCAGCTGTGTACACAAGCAAGAGCGTGTGTTCTGAGCTGCTGCATTTAAGTGGATGTTTTCATGTTCCGTAAGCGTCCTACAGTGCTAACAACAACAACAACAACAACAACAACAACAACTATGCACTGCAATGCACTGCAGGCCAGGCTGTGGTGCATTTAATCAATTATACGAAAACTTACCGAGAGTGAGGAGCATGGCGAAATGCAACAATAAATTTGCCAAGGTTTGTTTTAGTGGACGATTATCTGTCGGTTATTCTCCACGAAATGGAAACCGAAAGCTGTAACCTCCTTAAACGGGCGGTGGTGCAGATCTACGTTGGCTAATCATAGGCCATTTAGAATGCGCGAGTTATTCCTGTAGGATCACCGCTGCGGAAGCCTCATGGCCGCTGTCAATGGCAACGGGCTTTTTGCCTCAGATTCACATCTGCATATCACTCTGCGAGTAGAGATCATTCACTTATCACAGTGGAACCTTACAAGTGAAAGGAGAAGAAAGAATTTATCAAGTTCAAACGTTGCGAAATATTTGTTTATCCGCGGAAGCCACGAAACGGTAATAGATTACATTTAAAATACGTCTGTGTAGTTTTCTGTCGTCGTTTTGGCACGTAGCCGTTTAATAAGCGGGAAATGTCCTGTCCGCCGGTCATTAGCCTATAGGAAAATGTTTGCTTTCAGGACGAATCAAGACCTGTTGGTCCTGTCGTCCTGACAATAGTTACACTATCCCTTATATAGACAGCAAGGTCATTTTTGATGGTTGCTTCGCAGCGGAGAGTTCTGTGCTCGCCCTGCTGAGGCCGTGCTTTCTTAATATGCTTCCCTTCTAGGCTATATGAAATGTCTCACAAGAGTCACTGCAATTTACAAGTGTTATACTGAAGAAAATTTAATTAAACCCTATTACAATTAGATTGTCTATGTACCAGTCTGACATACTTCAGTCTCATTCCTATCACACCTCTCACTCTCAATGTCAGCCATACAAATGAGATGGTTGTTGACCTGAGAAAACACGCTTCAGTTCCCTCCACTACTTACATCAATGGAAATGCGGGAGAGAGTCAGAACCTTTAAATTCCTTAGGGTCACCCTCATAGATGACCTCAAGTGGACAGACCATGCACCAGTGTCACAAAAAAGACTCATCAACGCCCTCACTTCTTCAGGCATCTGCGGAGAGCTCAGATCCCACTACAGTCCACACCAGTTTTATAGATGTGGGGTGGGGCCTTTTTCCATGGGGGGTATGACATCCTGGTACGCTAGCTGTAAATAACAAAAAAGAACAGCCGAAGGTGGTTAACAAAAGATCATAGCAAAACAGCTCCCTTTTTTGTGATCCAACATGGACATTTCAAAATAGGCCTAAATTTCTTTGACACTCAAGACTCAAGACTCAAGACCAGAAAAGACAAAGTTGTGGCAGTTGAGAAAAGCTGTTAAGAGTTCATGGAGTGTCGATAAGTGAAAGGAGGGGTCTCTTTTTCACACACTGACCGGGAACAGGATCAGCACCTGGTCACCAGGAGGGAAAGGGCTCTTCTGATGGTCACCAGGAGGGAAACGCTCTTCTGTACAGGGATGCTGTTGCGTGTCTCAAATCGAGTGAAGCAATCATTCAGCTCGTCCAGCAGAGACATTGAGCTGTCAGAGGCCTGTGGTGGTGGTTTACGGTCATTCGTGGTCTGTATCCCTTGCCACAGACTCTGGGTGTCTGCTGTCAGTGAAGTGGTGAGCAATCTGCGTCTTGGCTTCACTGACTGTTTGAAATGTCATGATTGTGCATAATGTTGTTACGGGGTCTAGTTTAGCTGGCTGCCTTTTATTATGATATGCACTGACCCCGGATGTTAGGACAGTGTGTTGTGCTTTTATTTCAATACAGACTGACATGCTCCACACACCCCTGTGTGCCTATTTAATGTAGACACTACCTACAAGAACATGGTGTCAGAAGTTAGTGAACCTACGAGTAGTTACGAACTTGTAGCCTAGGCCTACGTGTTTATAGTGCAGCAGCGACAGACCATGTCACACGGGTCGAGTGATAGCGCGCCATCGAGCGCCGCTCCACAGCAGATTCAGCAGCAGGTCGCCGGGTTAGGCATGGCTGCCAATATTCCCCGCCGTCATCTATGAGCTTCGCAGGAGATTGGAGTGTCAACTGGGAAGTTTTCCGGGCAGAGTTTGAGGATTATTCACTGGTCACGGGTTTGTCTAGCAGACCGAAGAATGTACAAGCAGGTATGCTACGGACCGTGATGGGAAGTGAGTGCAGACACATTTATCGTCATAACTTAAATCTCACAGCTGTTCAACAAGATGATCCTGAATCCATACTGAATGCACTAGAAGGGTATTTCAAACCCGCAAAGAATGTCATTTATGAGAGATACATGTTTGGGCGTTGCAAGCAGGAAGACGGGGAAAGTATTGACACTTTTATTACGAGGCTGAGGGAGAAAGCGGCAACATGTGAGTATGGACAATTGAAGGATGAAATGATTCGCGACAAAATTGTACTGGGCATTTCAGACGAAAGCACACGACGCAGGCTGCTCAGGGAAAAGACTTTAACACTTGTAAATGCTATCGAAATGTGCCGCGCAGCAGAGCAGACGGACATTCGAATGAAAATGATTTTGTCCACACCTCACGCGGACGCTGTTCACGCCGTTGCCAAGCAACGATTCAGGCCAAACAAATCGAAACCGAGTGATTCTTCTCCCACCACAGAGACGGATATGTGCAAATACTGCGGCAACACACACCCAAGGGGCAGACAGCATTGTCCAGCATTTGGGAAGGTATGCAAATCATGTGGCACACAGAATCACTTTGCAAAGGTGTGTTTGAAGAGTAAAAGAAATGAGAAGAAGTTGCACTGTGTAGATGAAACATTTGATTCAGAGGCAAACAGTGATGGTGACATATACATGCATGAGTCAATTGGAGCAGTGCAGGCAAAAGGAAAGAAATGGTTTATCACGCTGCAAATCAATCAGAAGTCACAGCAGTGTCAGCTTGATTCAGGGGCCACTTGTGATGTAATGAGTTACAAAGACAAGATGAAGCTGGCACCTAATACAGCACTGCAGCCCAGTAATACCAGACTAAAGCTGTATTCTGGTGACCTGTTGAGTTCCATGGGCATTTTTGAAGCTGAGTGCATAATCAAGGGTCAGACTCACCAACTGTCATTCGAAGTGGTCAAGACAAGTCAAAAGCCCTTGCTGTCAGGCTCTACATGCGAGCGCCTTGGGCTCATCAAGTTCATGATCCCTGCAGATGTGCACACAGTGGAGCACACTTACTCCGAGGCCCTTACCAAGGAACAATTGATAAGACAGTACGGGGACGTGTTTAACTCACCCGTGGAATCTGTGCCTGGGATAGTTAGATTCGAGTTGGACCCAACCGTTGCCCCTATTCAATGTGCGCCCCGCAATGTCCCTATCGCAATGAAAGCGGATGTTAAAGCCCTGCTGGACCAATACCAAGCTGATGGTCACATCACAGATGTCAGTGAACCGACCGATTGGATAAGCAATATGGTCATCGTGAAAAAGCCAGGCAAATTAAGGATTTGCTTGGATCCAAAATTCTTGAACAAAGCTCTGAAACGCTCACATTATATCATGCCCACGCTTGAGGATGTCTTATACAAGTTGCCAAAGGCCAGACTTTTCAGTTTGGTGGATGCCAAGCACGCGTTCCTACAGTGTAAGCTGGATGACGAAAGCAGCCTCATGACCACATTCTGGACCCCCTGGGGCAGGAAGCGCTGGCTGAAGCTACCTTTTGGGGTTTCTGTGGCCCCAGAGGTCTACCAGCGCAAGCAACATGAGCTCCTAGCGGGGCTGAAAGGGGTTGAACCCATCGCTGACGACATTTTAGTCGTGGGTTGTGGAGACACAGACGAAGAGGCAGAGAGAGATCATGATGTGAACCTGAAGGCTGTGATGGAGCGCTGCAGGGAGGTGAAACTGCGTCTAAGCCTCACAAAGCTGCAGTTCAAGTTGGCAGAAGTCCGCTTCCATGGACACATTCTATCAGCCACTGGGTTAAAGCCGGACCCTGAGAAAGTGAAGGCCATCGTGGACATGCCCAACCCTGAGGATGCGAAAGGTGTGCAACGTCTTGTAGGTTTTGCCAACTATCTAGCAAAGTTCATGCCACACCTATCGGCCGTCTGTGAACCACTGAGACGTTTGCTGGACAAGGACACCCCGTGGCACTGGCTCCCCAAGCACGATGCGGCAGTGTCCGAGCTAAAATCACTAGCCTCATCCATGCCAGTGTTGCGCTACTATGACGTCACTAGGCCTGTCACGGTGCAGAGTGACTCCAGCCAGAGCGGACTTGGGTGCTGCCTCATGCAGGAAGGCCAGCCTATCGCTTTCGCATCCAGAGCACTCACCGCTACAGAGAGAAATTACGCCCAAATCGAAAAGGAGTGTCTCAGTATTGTGTTTGCCTGTCAGAGGTTTCATCATTACCTGTATGGGCGTGACCTCGTCACAGTTGAGACCGACCACAAGCCTTTGATATCCATATTCAGCAAGCCTCTTCTGAGTGCTCCCAAGAGGCTCCAGAGCATGCTCTTGACATTGCAAAACTACAACTTAAGAATTGTCTACAAGCCCGGGGTGGAGATGTTTATCAGTGACACACTCAGCAGAGCAACAGCCAATTGCTCGGGCCTTGGCACGGTCTACACACGTCATGATGTCTGTTCACTGCAGCGAGTGCAGGACGATGTACAACACATCAATCAGGCGGAGTATTTGAATGTGAGTGATCAGCGACTTGAACAGATTAGGCGACACACTGATAGGGATGATGGCCTGCAGTCTCTCAAGTCTACTGTGCTTGCGGGTTGGCCAGAAGCGAAAGAAATCACACCACACTGCATCCGTGAATACTGGCCTTTCCGTGATGAGATCAGCGTGCAGAACGGCATCCTTTTCCGGGGCCAGAAGGTCATCATACCAAAGTCCATGCGTCCAGAGATGCTTACCCGCATACACTCCAGCCACATTGGTGGCGATGCCTGTTACAGACAAGCTAAAGAGACTCTTTATTGGCCCAATATGCAGGCAGAAATCAAGGACTTTGTTAGCTCATGCTCAACCTGCAATGAATACGCTCACAAACAACAGAAAGAATCCATGCTTTCACATGAGCTACCCACACGTCCATGGCAAATTGTCAGCATGGACTTGTTTACACACAGACAAAAGGACTACCTGCTCATCGTGGACCATTATTCGGATTTTTGGGAGATTGAGCTTCTTCCAGACCTGTCAGCAGACACTGTCATTAAGCGCTGCAAGTCCCAATTTGCCCGTCATGGCCATCCAGACAAAGTTATCTCGGACAATGGCCCTCAGTTTGGCTCCCTGTTCAAGCGATTTGCTATCGAGTGGGAGTTCGACCATGTGACCTCCTCACCAAGACATCCAAAAGCAAATGGGAAAGCTGAGTCAGCTGTTAAAATAGCAAAAAACCTGCTACGCAGAGCAGCAAGAGATGGGACAGACCCATGGAAGGCCATATTACACTGGAGAAATACACCTACAGAGAACATAGACAGCAGTCCTGCACAACGCCTCATGTCCAGGAGGCTCAAAACTTCCATTCCAGTGACAAACAAGCTTCTTGAACCATGTGTGATATTGGGCGTCACAGAGAAGTTGCGTCACCGCCGACAAATTGCAAAGCACTTTTATGACCACACCGCGAGGGATTTACCTGAGCTGGAGATTGGTGAGGTGATTAGAATGAAGCCCATGCAAGGTGATGCATCTGGTCGCTGGAGACTCGGAACCTGTCTCCGACAGGTTGCACCACGCTCCTATTTGGTGGATGTTGACGGCACTCTGTTCCGGCGCAATAGAGTGGATCTGCGAGTGGCAGAGCCCACAGCTTCACCAGCCGTAGATATCAACGAGCCCCCACTTACAACTGCACCTGAAGAGTACTTCCCAGAGCCCCAAACACCAGGGGTTGTGTCAAGCCCTGTCGGACCTGGGCCTGTTGCTGTCAGACCTGGGCCTGTTGCTTCCCCAGGACCTGGGCAGCAGCTATCTCCACACACAGGCACTTACACTAGAGCCGGGAGGCTGTCACAGCCGCCAAAGAGACTCAACATGTGAACTGTTTGTTCGGGCAAAAGCAAAAAAAAAAAAAAAAATGAGAAAAAATGAGATGACACATGAATGTAGCAATATGTCTTGTTTGTTGCAGCTCTGATCACATAATGGTAAATGTTAATGACTCAGGTGAACAGATTTGTTTTTAGGGATTTACTCAGGACAACTTCTAGCTGCACTAAGTTCAGATGTTTATTTGTGCATTGAGATCTTCTTGTTTTGTAAAGGAGGATGTTACGGGGTCTAGTTTAGCTGGCTGCCTTTTATTATGATATGCACTGACCCCGGATGTTAGGACAGTGTGTTGTGCTTTTATTTCAATACAGACTGACATGCTCCACACACCCCTGTGTGCCTATTTAATGTAGACACTACCTACAAGAACAAATGTCATTGCGCATAGGCTGAGGTACTTGGCAGGGCCATAATATGAGTAGCTGATAACAGGGCAACATGGCACTCTTGGCAGCTCCAGCCTTTTTGCTGCCCTGGGCCAGATTTGCGAATCCCCGCGTCCCACTACAGCACTGGAAGTAAATGAGTATGGCGATGCATTTTAAGGTGACTGCATAGGTCTCAGAAATATAAACAGCAGAGTGCGCTGTTCCCCAATACATTGCTTGAGACGTCCGTGTGAGTACCTGGCAAATGCGCACTAACGTTATGTCCAGAGACTGGTATTTTCGTAGTTTGTTCAGTGTCGCTAGCCTAACGTTACTTCGCCACGAACGCGTTGAAACCACAGCAGGTAGCCAAAGCTATCCCAGTTATTCTGTTAAAGTAGTATTAGATGATTCGATTGTGCATCTTTAGCGAGACCGCTTCAGTACAGGTTAAGGTAGCCTACGTGAAATATGTGAACTTCATCCTGTTTATTGGCCATTTTACGCTAAGCGACCTGTTCCTACTTTTGCTTCTCACCTGCGGTGACGTAAGCGCGCCCAGATTGGGGACCTCCTTGGGCGTCGCGTCGTGTCGGCGAAGGAAGTTGAGAAACCTGAGGTTAGTTTACTCCCATTCTGAGTTTGACAGAAATATACAGATTTAGACGGGCATAATCATTGGCAATATGTCAGCGTCCAGAGAAAGTGTTTGTTTCACCTTGTCTTCTTTACATTGAAATTGTCTGGGTCGTTATTAGTCGGGACAGCCGTAGGCGTTTCGATGTATCGGTCCTATTGCAGAGACTGTCTGGAATGATTTTTATACCACGAAAGACAGATTGGACGCACAGGTAGGGTGTAACATTACTCGCACATAGAATAATCTTTCTTTGACAGGTTAATTGCAAATCCTCAGAGTGGTGTAGGCTATCAGTTTTAAGATTCCACGGCCATAAATTTATACACAAAACTTGTAGGCCTATTGGCATTTAAAGTTTGCCTACCTTACCAGAGTTCATTTTTTAATCTTGGGAATTTCTTAACCTTAGCAATGGTCTTTGTCAATGTCCATTTTTCCTTGATTTAATGAACACTAACCATCTTTAAAGACCGTTTGTTTAGCGTTACACCAAACCTGTTCGACCAGTGAACAGAATGCTGAATGAACTGGAGGATTAGCGAGACAGAGCCGATGAGGTATTTGAGCTCGCCTAATCAGATTGCTGCGTTTACTGCTTTATGGAGATCGTGTGGGCCACTGACTCACAGACGTTCATATCTTAACACCGTTAGCATTTTGGGCAACTTAAGGCTAAGTGGTAGGCTTATGTAGGCTTCTTGGATTCGGAGTTCACTCTTGACAAATCTTTGTGCCTACAGGACTAGTGTATGCGCAATATCAAAAGTCTTGGGTGGAGGAAAACTCTGTCCTTACATAAATGGGTTCTGTCACCTGCAGGTTGTGTTGGGAGCCAGAGGAAGTCTCCTGTTAGCAATGCTGTCTTGCTTTCCTGTGGTGGGGAGGGGAGTCTGAGGGAGTGTGTGAGATAAACGTGTCCTTTCTTACACATATCTGTCTCAACACGCCCGGCATTCAGAGCTGAGCCTCCCCTCGAGCCTGGGGCATCAGCGGGGCTCCCAACTGGACAGTACCACTGGGCTCAGACCAGAACCAGCGCACAGGGAACCTGAACTGTACCACTGGGCCCAGACCAGCACCAGCCTGCAGGGAACCGGGACAGAACTGCTGGGCCAGTACCAGAGCACAGACAGGAAGGACACAGATCAGGCTAAGAGTGCATGCAGAGCAGACCTTCATCAGAACCCACAAAGAAACAAAGTGCTCTTGAGCAGTTTGCGTATCTTCTCAGAGCAGAACCCAGAGCTAGAACCTGGGCCAGATTGTGTATATTCTCAGAGAAGAACCCTGAGGTAGAACACACATCAGGTCTTAGGAGAACAGCACCAGTGCTAGAACCTGAGCTGGGTCTTAGGAGAATAGCACCATGTCCAACCGTCTTTTGGAGGGTTCTGCAGGGGACAAGGCTCCTCTGCAGCTGGAGCAGCGCTTCAGCTCGGACCTCACACTGGACACACACACAGCCGACACACACACACACACCCCTGACACAGACACACCCACTCCCACTCAGGCTGAGGCAGGGGCTTCGAGCAAGGATGGCGAGGCCCAGCGGGTGGTGTTGAGCACGCAGGGTCAGGTGGCACAGCGCCTGGGCACCACCCAGCTGATCCCCCGCAGCCTGGCACAGCCCAGCCGGCCCAAGACCCACCGCCATCACACCACCGTGGTCACGCTGCCCATTGGGCTGGCTGACTGCAGCAGCACGCTGGACACACACAAGGCCAAGCACGTGTCGCACGTGCCCGACCTGTCCTGGGAGGACTACGACAGCGATGGCGAGGGATTCGCGCTGCGCCGTAACCGTAGGAACAAGTCGTATCGTGCGGCCGTCACCAGTCTGAGTGCCGATGTCAAGGCGATGGGGCGCAGTGAAGCGACCACGCTTACACCCGTGGGAGAGGAGAGGAGGGCGCCCAGTCCACAACCTACCACACACAGACCAACACGCAAGGTACACACACAGCCTATAACACACAGACCAGCACGCAAGGTACACACACACACACACACACACAGCCTATAATACACAGACCAGCACGCAAGGTACACACACAGACACACATCCACACACATTCACACACACAGACACACATCCACACACATTCACACACACAGACACACATTCACACACAGACACACACAGAGACACATTCACACACATTCACACACATCCACACACAGAGACCAACATGCAAGGTGATGATGATTCAATTCAATTCAATTCAGTTTTATTTATACAGCGCCTTTTACAATAGTATTGTCTATTGTATTGTATTATCAGGAATTATGGCTGGACAATGTAGCAGTGGCCAGGCATAGTGACAAACTCAAAGGAGTGAGATGGGTCATGGGGGTAACAGTAAGGGTCCATTTGACAGCGCCATTGTGAGGAGGGGTCAATCACAAAGCCTCAGGAAGGGGAGTCGGGCCCAGCATCGGCGTCCAGGAAGGTCCTCTGTGATGGGGAGTCGGTCCTGACATGGGCCTCCCGTAATGTTGGTTGTAGTCCACTCAGGAGGGGAGGGTGGGAGGAGTCCGCCAGAATGAGGCGGGGATGACACTCAGCAAAGATAATTGTGGACAGAGGAAAATAGTGAATTAGGCCAGGCTCACACAACAGAAAGCAAATGTGTAATTTGGGCATACATATATGTTTACATTTACATTTACATTTAGGCATTTAGCAGACGCTTTTATCCAAAACGACTTACAAAAGAGGATAACATTCAAGCTACAACACAATGAACTAACAAGGAGTGCATATTGCTAACATAGAATCTGCGCTGTTTTAAGTTGAAAGTGCAATAGTGTAACTCCATGTAGAGAAATTAAATTATTAAGTGCATTCTCAAAGTTTACGCTAGGAGATATTCTTGGAAGAGCTTAGTCTTCACGAGTTTCTTGAAGGTGGAGAGGGTATCAGTTGATCTGGTAGCACTTGGGAGGTCATTCCACCAGCGCGGAACCAGATATGAGAAGAGTCTGGACCGACCTGCACAAGGTGTTGGCCGTGCTAGAAAACGTTCCTTAGAGGAGCGTAGTGGTCGTCGGGTGACATAGGGCTTCAGAAGAGAATTCAAGTAGATGGGAGCAGAGCCATCATTCACCCTGTAGGTGAATGATTATATATGTGTATAAATATATATATATATATATATATATATATACATACATATAAATATTGAGAGAGAGCTGAGAGAGAGAGAGAGAGAGAGAGAGAGTTGTACGGCATGAAACATGAAGGTTGTGTGGCGGCACTAGGCTATAGCAGCATAACTAAGGTATGATGCATGGTAACCCAGCACCACTGCCGGGATGGTCAGTGGCTGCCATGCCTTGCAGCTGGGGGCAACAGCAGAGGCAGTCCCTTCCAAAAGACGCATGAGAAGTGATGATTTGCCATGCACCATCCCTAACTATGGGAAACAGTAAAGAGGAAGGTTTTAAGTCTAGACTTAAAGGTATTGAGAGTGTCCGTTTGTCGAATGTGGGGGGGGGGGGGATTATTCCACAGGAGGGGTGCACGGTAACAAAAGGCTCTTCCTCCTATCGTAGATTCTGATATTCTTAGGATTACAAGGAGACCAGTATTTTGGGATCTTAGGGTTCTAGGAGGGTGGTAAGGGACAAGCAAACCTTAGCAATATTTCGTAGGTGGAAAAAAGATGTTTTTGAAATGTGTTTTACATGACTATTTAGACAGAGGTCCTGGTCAATAATTACCCCGAGGTCTTTAACTTTTGCATTACATGACAGTGACAGGCCACTGAGTAAGTTTTGGTGATGGGGTAGAGTGTTGGTCAGCTGTTTAGGGCCAATCATCATAACTTCAGTTTTATCAGAATTTAAACAAAGGAAATTATTAGTCATTCAGGTTTTGATGTCTAGGAGACATGCATCAAGTTTAGTCATTGGCATATAGTCATTAGGCTTCATAGAAAGGTAAAGCTGGGTATCATCAGCATAGGAGTGAAAAGTGATACCATGTTTCCTTATAACAGATCCTAACGGTAACATGTACAGGGAGAACAGCAGGGGACCTAGCACTGAGCCTTGGGGTACACCAAACTTTACTTTGGTATGGGTTGATGACTCATTATGAGCGTGTACAAACTGATAGCGACCAGAGAGGTATGATTTGAACCAGGCTAATGCAGTGTCTTTGATGC
Source organism: Tenualosa ilisha (assembly GCA_015244755.2). Taxonomy (NCBI): domain Eukaryota; kingdom Metazoa; phylum Chordata; class Actinopteri; order Clupeiformes; family Clupeidae; genus Tenualosa; species Tenualosa ilisha. The sequence goes on from PYXC01002420.1 coordinate 904,139, forward strand.
CTATCATGTGTTCAAGTCTGTGTAGTAGGATACCATGGTCAATAGTGTCAAAGGCAGCACTAAGATCCAATAGGATTAACATTGATATATATACATTATCATATGCGATAAGGAGGTCATTGAAGACTTTAACCAGGGCTGATTCTGTGCTATGATTAGTTCTAAAGCCTGACTGGAAGGTTTCCTGGACATTATTGTCATTTAAGAAGCTACAGATTTGCTTAGACACTATTTTCAAGTATTTTTGAAACAAATGGGAGGTTAGATCAGACATCAGGATCAAGGTTTGGTTTTTTTGATCATGATGATGACGTCTTTTGCAGAGAACCTTTGGGAGGAAGAGAAACCAGAGGCATGGTGGCTCATTTAAAGATGGTAGGTGTGTGTGTGTGTGTGTTTTGTAGTGTGTGCTTTGGAGTCTCAGGGGTGTCCATATCAGGTGGAAGTCCTAGACTAGGTGTGTGTATTGTAGGAGTCCTAGACTAGGAGTGTGTATTGTAGGAGTCCTAGACTGGGTGTGTGTATTGTAGGAGTCCTAGACTAGATGTGTGTATTGTAGGAGTCCTAGACTAGGTGTGTGTATTGTAGGAGTCCTAGACTAGGTGTGTGTATTGTAGGAGTCCTAGACTAGGTGTGTGTATTGTAGGAGTCCTAGACTAGGTGTGTGTATTGTAGGAGTCCTAGACTAGGTGTGTGTATTGTAGGAGTCCTAGACTAGGTGTGTGTATTGTAGGAGTCCTAGACTAGGTGTGTGTATTGTAGGAGTCCTAGACTAGGTGTGTGTATTGTAGGAGTCCTAGACTAGGTGTGTGTATTGTAGGAGTCCTAGACTAGGAGTGTGTATTGTAGGAGTCCTAGACTAGGAGTGTGTATTGTAGGAGTCCTAGACTGGGTGTGTGTATTGTAGGAGTCCTAGACTAGATGTGTGTATTGTAGGAGTCCTAGACTAGGTGTGTGTATTGTAGGAGTCCTAGACTAGGTGTGTGTATTGTAGGAGTCCAAGACTAGGTGTGTGTAAGCAATTAGCCTTGGTGCATCTCTGTTAGCACAGCATTTGGCCCACAGTGTGAAACAGCTGTTGTCGGCTACGCCATTTTTAGCAGATATTACTTATAGATATGCATTTAATAAGCTGGATTGTACCAAACCTTTACTAAATGATTTACATAGACATGAATGTAAAAATTACAAGCTGTGTTACACCCCCCCCCCCCCAAACACACACACACACACACACACATAGAACCACGGCTCTATCAGGAGATCCGGGAGCGAGGTCTGCAGAACACTGATGAGGACTTCACCCAGACGGAACCACAACTGGAGGACCAGGGCATCGTGGTGAAGAACTATCGACCTGCCCACATGACCTGGAGTCAGCTGCCTCAGGTGTGTAATGTCTGACCAATCAGCTGTCAAGAATGAGACAGGCCTGATCCCATCAACCAATCAGCACAGGTGTGGCAGATAGGAAGTTGATGTGTGGTCAGTGTTGACTAGACAGAACACACAAGTGCTTAATCAGATGAAATCTAATAATTGTAACAACAGGTTCATATTTTGAGGTAGATCATTGGAGAGGTGGAAAACAGGGTGGGGCAAGCAGATGATTGACATGTATAGGCTCCTCTCTTCCTGTCTGTGTGACAGCAGGAAATGGCTTTCAGGTGGGGAGGAACAGTAAAGTGAGAAAGGAGAATGGAGCCGTTTGGGAACGAGAGGAAGGGGAGGGATGTCCTCTGTGTGAGTGTGTGTGTGTGTGTGTGTTCGTGTAGCATTGCAACTGTCTTGGTTGTGAGTCATCTACCTTCTTCTAAAGATTTTTGATGAGTTTGTCAAATGTGAAGGTTGTAGAAACATTGCATTTAGCGATTTTTTTTTTTTTTTTTTTTTGCAGGAAATCCTTCAAAGTCAGTGAGTCAGGCACAAAATGTCAGTCAGCACTATGTTATAAACATCTATTGTACTATACATACAAGTTTGAGACATAAATATCTATTATAGTACACGTACATGTCTGTGGTATAAGTATCTATTATAGTACACGTACATGTCTGTGGTATAAGTATCTATTATAGTACACGTACATGTCTGTGGTATAAGTATCTATTATAGTACACGTACATGTCTGTGGTATAAGTATCTATTATAGTACACGTACATGTCTGTGGTATAAGTATCTATTATACTTCTGTATGTCTGTTAGTGATCTTTGCGTTCAGAGCAGTGAGACGGAGCTCAGCTGGGGGGTTGGAGTGGAAAGCAGACAGTGGAGTTTTGCTTACAGTGTGTGTGTGAGTGTGTGTGTGAGTGTGTGTGTGAGTGTGAGTGTGTGTGTGTGTGTGTGTGTGTGTGTGTGTGTGTGTGTGTGTGTGTGTGTGAGTGTGAGTGTGAGCCGGACTATGAAAAGAGGTGTGTAAGCATTGAGCCAGGTGGATAGGTGTGTGTGTGTGATCACAACCTGTTCCCTAGAAATATCCTGCACATGGGGGATCATGGGATATGTGTGCTGGGGAATCATTGGATGTATGTCATGGGGAATCATGGGTTATGTGTCCTGGGGAATCATGGGATATGTGTCCTAGGGAATCATGGGATATGTGTCCTAGGGTATCATGGGATATGTGTCCTAGGGAATCATGGGATATGGTGTAGCAGGCAATCACCACCAGTTCTGTGTGTGACACATTTCTGTCACTGGTTGCTCTCTCTTTCTCTCTCTCTCACACACACACACATTCTCTCTCTGTCCACCTTTCTGTCTTTCTTGCTCTCTCTCTCTCTCTCTCTCTCAGGTGAAAGACACAGGTATCCTGCAACTCATCTCTCCTGAGGAGCGGAAACGCCAGGAGGTGAGTCATCTTGTTTACCTGAAAAACACACACACCTGCACAACAACACACATAATTACAGGACGTAACACAGTCACAACTGTGTCTGACAGACTGTTCAGTATGTGTTTTGGTTAAATGTATCTATTGAGAAACAGAAGATGTTTTTCAGTGCCCATCCGAATGAGCATTCAGGTGTGTGTGTGTGTGTGTGTGTGTGTGTGTGTGTGTGTGAGTGATAAAGAATGAAGAACTTTAGGGAAGGTCTGGTGTGTGGGTGTGTGTGTGTGTGTGTGTGTGATAAAGAATGAAGAGCTTTAATGAAGGTCTGGTGTGTATGTATGTATGTGTGTGTGTGTGTGTGTGGGAATGAATAAAGAATGAAGAACTTTAGTGAAGATCTGGTGTGTATGTATGTGTGTGTGTGTGTGTGTGAATGAATAAAGAATGAAGAAATTTAGTGAAGGTCTGGTGTGTATGTATGTGTGTGTGTGTGTGTGTGTGTGTGTGTGTGTGTGTGTGAATGAATAAAGAATGAAGAACTTTAGTGAAGGTCTTTAGTCAGACAGGTGTGTGTGTATGTGTGTGTGTGTGTGTGTGTGCGCGCCTGTGCCTGCTGAGAGTAGTCATACATTTTTTGTCTCAGCACAATGCTGCTCCTGGGTAAATATCAAGGTCCACCCTTGTGTGTGTGTGTGTATGTGTGTGTGTGTATGTGTGTGACTGCACTAAAAGAGGACACACCCAGACTTAACACTGATCCTTTTCCAAGTATATGCGTTCTTTTTACACACACACACACACAGATACATGCACACACACACACACACACACACACACACACACAATGTTTGGTTGTATCCAGTCCAAGTGGAGCATGGAGCCGCACCTGTTGTGTTCAACCTGTAGAATAAGAATAAGAGTGTGTGTGTGTGTAGTGTGTGTGTGTCTGTGGTAAAAACCTTTCAGAATGTGTGTGTACACGTGTGTGTATAAGATGCAAGATATAAAAAGATGTAAAAACCTTTCAGTGTGTGTGTGTGTGTGTGTGTGTGCGGGAATCCTGCAGGCCATCTTTGAGATCCTGACGTCGGAGCACTCGTATCAGCACAGCCTGGGGATCCTGGTGCGCCGCTTCAAGGAGAGCGCAGAGCTGCGGGGCACTATGACCCCTACGGAACACCACCACCTTTTCTCCAACATCTCCGTCATCCAGAGCGTCAGCAAGAGGTGAGCGAACCCACGTCTCGCCCGACCTCCGCAATCACCATCACAATCACCATCACCATGGTAACTGGACCCTAGTGTGGGCGCAAGACTGCCAGGTTCATTTCTCTCACCTCTGTGCTTCTCCTCACAGGTGTGTGTGTGTGTGTGTGTGTGTGTGTGTGTGTGTGTGTGTGTGTGTGTGTGTGTGTGTGTGTGTGTGTGTGTGTTTCCTTTCAGTGTGTGTCTTTGGACCCTCTCATAGTGACAGGTGTGTGTGTGTGTGTGTGTGTCTGTGTCTGTGTGTGTGTGTCTGTCTGTATACGCGTGCATCTGGGCCTGCAGTGCAGAGGGTGTTTTGCCTCAGCCACAGTGCAGTGTAGTCCTTGACCAGAGAAATGTGCCAAACTGTGTGTGTGTGTGTGTGGAAATATGAGTGTGTAGGTTAATTAGAGTGGTGTCAGACACTCTGTAGCAAAACAGGGGCAACTTTCCACCTTTAACACATTCCTGATGATGTGTGTGCGTGTGTGTGTGTGGCGTGTGTGTGTGTGTGGTGTGTGTGTGTGTATTTGTGTGGGTGAAATGCTAATGTGTATGTGAGTAATTTAGAGTCGTTCCTCTCAACGAGTCTCAACAGGTTACAGAAAACTGGTTCCACAGCTTTGAAAAAGATCTTATTCTCTCTCTCTCTCTCACTCTCTCACGTGCACGCACACACACACAAACACACACACACACACACACTAGAGAATCAGTGGTTACATTTGCACATCAGAAAAAGATTTGTGGCTCATTTACCTAATGAGATGGTGGATTTTATAAAGGTGTGTGTGTGTGTGTGTGTGTGGTGTGTGTGTGTGTGTGTGCTAGATTGTAAGGTGCCAGATCTCAAAAGGTGCATAAAGGTTATCTATTCGTCACTAGGTGAATGTATGATCTCCACAAACATGTTTCTTGGGCAGCTTGTTGAAAAGATCTTACACCCTAGATTAGACACCCTAGGCATTTCTCACCTGACACCTCTGTGTGTGTGTGTGTGTGTTTGTGTGTGTGTGTTTATTCTCATTAAACTGTTTATGCAAATCTGTGGTGAACAACAGCAAGTCTCTGACAATAGTTAACGTGGCTAGTTCAACTAAATACTGACAGAGGTTGATATTACTGTTAAAAATAATGTTTTTGGTATCCACATCACATCACACAGCTGTAAAACACACATATCACAGCTGTAAAACACACATATCACAGCTGTAAAACACTCACATCACAGCTCTAAAACACACATATCACAGCTGTAAAACACACATATCACAGCTCTTAAACACTCACATCACAGCTCTAAAACACACATATCACAGCTGTAAAACACACCATATCACAGCTGTAAAACACACATATCACAGCTCTTAAACACTCACATCACAGCTCTAAAACACACATATCACAGCTCTAAAACACACATATCACAGCTCTTAAACACACATATCACAGCTCTTAAACACTCACATCACAGCTGTAAAACACACATATCACAGCTGTAAAACACACCATATCACAGCTGTAAAACACACATATCACAGCTCTTTAAACACTCACCACATCACAGCTCTAAAACACACATATCACAGCTGTAAAACACACCATATCACAGCTGTAAAACACACATATCACAGCTCTTAAACACTCACATCACAGCTCTAAAACACACATATCACAGCTCTAAAACACACATATCACAGCTCTTAAACACACATATCACAGCTCTTAAACACTCACATCACAGCTGTAAAACACACATATCACAGCTGTAAAACACACATAT
>PYXC01002420.1:925000-984571 GCA_015244755.2 Tenualosa ilisha
TCAGCAGCATCTCTATGCAGTGGTGTGTGTGTGTGAGCCTGACCTCTGTCATCTCTCCACGGGGTGCGCTGCTGTAGGGGGGTCTGCGTCCATAGCGACGGCGGACGAAGTAAGGGGGGTATCTGCGTCTGCCGGGGTAAGAAGGGCGGCGCTGCTGTGCCTGTCCCTCCCCCTCGGGGGCGCTCTCAGCCCCGCCCTCGCGCTTCTCCCGCACCTCGCCCTCTCCGTCGCTCTGGAAGTTGTCCTGGTAGTCGCGTGGGGGGCCCCTCCTGCGGGGGTACCGCCTGTAGCGGTTGCGATCCGCTGCGTACTTGCTGCCCTGGACTGGGACTCCCCCTGGGCCAGTGACATTGGCTGCCTCTGCACCCTGGGTGTGAGGACGCATGGATGGACGGACGGACGGACACACACACACACACACACACACACACACACACACACACACACACACACACAGCGTTAAACACTGAACATACACATCTCCAGCAAATACGCCAGTTTTCTGGTCAGTGCCAAGATCATGCTGAGATTGTAATCTTTTGTCCGTCCGTTTGCATTGTATAAGAGAAGGCCTCAGATCCAATCTGCCTGTCAGCATTTCATCTCACTGGTTACCATGGTAGCCTAGCACATCATGTCTAGAAATGCTAACCAATCTCAGAGGGTGGAACTAGGTTTGCTTCCTTCTCAGATAGTGAGCACATCATGTCTAGAAATGCTAACCAATCTCAGAGGGTGGAACTAGGTGTGCTTCCTTCTCAGATAGTGAGGTGAGGCCGTAGCACAAGGCTACAAATAGCAAGCATCAGAGATAGAACAGTCATCTTTATTTCTGTACATCACTGCAGTGCCACAGATAGCCTACTACATTTGGCACATAGTTGAAAATTTGCACTGATGTTGCTCTCCATGCATGTGGTAACATTCCAGACAAGCGTCTCCCTGTATCGCACACTGACAAGTTGCTATATCAAACAATATCGTTTACAAAAGCAGAGTTTCCCTTAATCAGTGACTTCCATCCTTCTACATTCCACATGTTGGTGTTTGTGTCGCGTTACTAATGACTAAAGGGCACGCTAAAATTCTATTCAAGTGGTTAGACTGTTCAGTTTGAGACAAATCCAATTGGAATCCCAACTGAAACCACCTCCATATGTGGGTTGAATCAGATTGGGAATAATCGTATTTCATGTGGTTTTCTGCTGTCCACACTACCCAAAATTCAAGCTAGATACTATCTGGATGTGCCAAAAATCAGAACTGATTGGGGCTGGCAGTCTGAACAAGGCTTAAACTCTCTGTAAACCTGACTGACTGAAATATGTAAACAGGCCAACAAGCAGATGAAATGTGTAAATAGGCTGGCCAACAAGCAGATGTGAATAAATGGTCAGAAGTGGCCTGTCTGATTGCAGACTGTCTAAAGATGAGTCATCATCAAACTGCCACTCTTATACACAGCTTATGGTTAAGGTGTCCTTCAGCATCAATTTTACATACTCAAGTTGAGTTTGAACAGATGACCTGTTAAGCAAGTGTGTGTGTGTGTGTGTGTGCGTAGTTCAGTGTGAGTAAATCTGAAGGCAGAGGAAACAGATCAGGCCCATGAGATCAGGCTGTTGCTATGAGACAGGAGACATCACTGACCTTCTCCCCTTCAACCACATCAAACTCCACAGTCTCGCCATCTCCTACACTGCGGAGGTACTTCCTTGGGTTGTTCTTCTTTATGGCAGTCTGGAGGGCACAACAGCAACACACACTTTGATTCCATGCTATTTCAGGACAGAACATTTAAATGAACACACACAGAGTTCTCACTGCAAGCCAAACTGACAAAAACGCAAAATCTCAATCACCTTCACCATAATTAAACAATCACTCCCAAGAGACCATTCTTCACCATGAGGCATGAAGCCAATTGTTCATTCTGGTCAGCTATTTCCGGCATCCCGACCTACCAGGCCAAGTGAAACTCAGTGGGCACGTAGACCCACTTGAGTTTGAACATGTAATAGGTTTTGGTTCCAGGTGAGGGGACCCTCCCCCCCAACACACACAAAGCTGATGCTTGATGAAGCCCAAGGGGGCCTTGTGGTAAGAAATAGACACACTGGAACAGGCTGGATTGAAGTTCCATGATTTCCTTAAAAATACCTGACCTGTGGGAACCCTGCCATAAACATGTGTGCCCTCTTACCTGGTGTACAAAGACATCTTCTTTTGTGTCATTCCTGAGAAAGAGAGGGACAGTGTTTGAAAAGGTCACAGCTGGTTGTGTTCAATATGGCTGCTGTGTCTGAACCCAACTGAGGGCCCATTGACAAGTATGGCAGGCGGCTTAAAGTCTTTCAAATAGCAGTAAACAATAGCGTGCCTCCAGCAGACTGGGCTGGCTCTCTAAGCATATCAAAGCTATAATAGGATTGAGGATGGGTGCTGACCCACATTACACATTAGCCAAGCAATCCTACCTGTTGATGAAACCGTAGCCGTTGCGGACATTGAACCACTTCACTGTTCCCAGGACCTTTGTTGCTGGAACAAACACAAACATAGGCTCACCTCACTCTTTGAACTTAACTTAAAACTAGCATAGAAACACCATAGGCATTAGACAGGTCAAGACAAGCAGATGGTAGTCAAAGAAAGGCAGCACTACATGGGTCACTAGTGGGCTGTTTGTAAGAAAGTTATTTTTAACCGTCAACTGTCAATCTTTTTATAGCATGTGATGCAAATGCCTGCAGTACAACAGCAGCTGTTTCATTCAAACAGCACTGAGAAAAGGCACAAGGTCCCTCTTTAACAAATAACTGTCAGACGGGACAAATAGTTGCACCATAACAGTAATAACTGGCCGAGACAACATTCACCCATCTCCTCCTCCCAGTACGTGCTTGAAAAAGTATCCGGGAAACGCTTTGATAAAAAAGAAACAAGGAAGTGATTCAAAAAGTTACACGTGGTACGACGGCTTACCCCCGCGGGGTGGCTACGCCAAGCTCATTCAGTGCCGCAGCTAAAGCAGTTTACACTATTCAAATCTCATCACGACAGAGGCCACCTGAGGATGCCTAATATTTCATTTGACTCGACTTCGAAGCAGTAATGACCGCACGATTCAGTGATAATGGCCAAATTGAAAATAACAGGGTACACAATACGAAGTCAAACACTGGTATGATCAAGGCGATGAGTGTCGGGGCTAGGCTAGGCTAGCTAGCGCTAGCTCATTAGTTTGAACCATGTGGCTGGACATGCGCCAGTGGGTTAAGATCGAATGCTAACCACATCTACGCCCCAATAGGACTTGGCTAGTTCGCAACATTTCCAATGACATGAAAAATAATCACAGCTCATGGAGGTATGCTCTAAAACGTTTTAAACCAAGTCCTACGAAATTTCCGTCCAAGCTCTCCACACAAAAGAAATCCCCACATCCCGAATATCATGGCAGACATTTTGGAGGCTCTAGCTAGCTTCTGGTCGCTAAAATACATCGGGCAATCAAAGCCTCACAGGCCCAATGTAACGACCAATATTGTACTTGTCACTCTTTATTTAATGATCCATGCGGCTGATTAGCTGTTAGCGACATTCATGCACGGAACAGACCGAGTTCCCAAATAAACTGCGTCCGTCCAAAAAGAGGATGATTAGTTGGGGCGAATGCTGGCACGCGTTCCCGTGAACAAAAGGTTCGGCTAAGCCTGCTAGCTAATGATTCATCTGCAGTGCAGTCATTTCTGATTATGGCTAGCAGTAGGCCTTTACGACTGAGTTCATTTTCAGGTATTCCTTCATATTTTAAAAAGTGGAAAAACGTTACATCTAATTGACTGTATAATGCTAAAGACATTTACACCCCCATAACGTCAAGGTAACCATTAGCAAGCTTGGTTTTGTTCCAGCTATATTATCTGTTGGTGATGGAGGGTCACGATCAAGGCCAAGCACACATCCTTGTCGCCGGCTGGCTCAAGTTTGATGGGCAATGTTACCAGAGCGATTGTCCGTCCCAGCATCTCCCAAACGAGCTCCACTCACATCGCACAAATGAGCCCTTTTTAGAATACCATATAGTAGGCCTACATTTACATCACCAACGAGTATTAATTCATACTAGCAAGCTCGGATTCGAAATAAATACTCTGACCATAGTCATATGTTGATGGAAAACAACGAGTCACGTAATCCATACATTTTAACGAAGACGACTACACAGTTCATGGCTAAATACGAGCTGTTATGGTCGCGTATCGCAGGCTCGCTCATGGCTTGGTTCTGGGCCGACCTGTCTAGCCTGTTACTAAAGGCAGGCCGCTAACGCTAGCTTGCGCGCAAAGAGAACGTCACGTAACAACGTTAGCTAGTAAAGCTAGAGACTAGAACGCAGACACGGGGCGTGGAACTAGAATCAAATGTGAACGTTACAAATTTAACCGACAAAATTATGGGATCAAGTAAATTTCGACAGTTAGCCAGTTAACGTTAGCTTGCGTTCACTGTGGCTACAAAGCAGCTAGCACACCAAGTTAACAAGCTAAGCAATGTTAGCTGGCTAACTTTACCAACCAACCAGTAGTTCAGTAGTAAATACGGCCTTCCAACCCTTTGTCAGAATTGGACTTTTACATTTGTGGCTCATGTAATTTAATGTAAATAAAGTCACAAAACATGAAACGAGGATGTTACGGTAGCGCAGCTAACACGTTATGGCCACACAATCCTGCATGGTGTTGGCTAAGGTTAGTTACTTCGCTAGAATATGGAGCTAACGATAGTCAGGTCAACCGGACAGCTCAGTCGTATCGATTTTCATGCCTTGGGCTGTATTATACTTAGAGAAACAGAGATCATCAGATAGTGGTATTTATTTCACCCGAGATAGCCAAACAATAACTGGCTGTCCCGCTTACCGATGACCTTCTTGTCCCCCGCGGTAGCTGCGGCTGCCGGGCTGGATGGGCTCTCCGCATCGGCGGCAGGCTGCGGCGGTTGTTGTGTCTCGGCCTCGCTGCTCATGATGGTTTCTGGTTGGTGTAGACTTGTGCCGGCGGTGGCTCTCTAGTGTGTTTCCCGGTGCTAGATGGTAACCTGGGCCGGCGGTGGTGGGGGCTGCTGCCTTCGGGCTCTCAGCTTTCTTTTCTCCGCTCCCGTTGCCGATCGAACTGGACGGAATGGAGAACGAAGCCGGACAATATTCCGATAGATCTGCCCTCCCATCCTATAATTTCATTGGTTTACAGCGCAGTTCCCGACCAACCTAAACAATAATCTCCCTAACTATTGGTTTTACGATCTATCACTCAAAGGCCCAAACTGTCTCCTTCCATTGTGATTGGGTCCTCGAAGATGAGTTAAGAGCGAGAACAACCCACATAGACATCAACCTAGTTTCGGTGTGAACTCAGCACGTCACCTTATATTAGGTTGTAAATGAGCGATTCTATCTGTTTAGGCTTAATTTATAATGTGGAAATAATATGTGAATAATCGTTGTATTTCCACTAAAGCGTAATATGATTAATATATCAAAGCGGCCTTCAAAGAATTATTGAAAGGGTTTCCATGTAAATTATCAAAGCGCCTAATCCTCGTCTCAACCTGCTGCAGATTTTAGGAATGTAAATATTAAGGCACTATCAAGGCCGTTAAGTACTTGCCAGGGAAGCACCATGTTCCATTGACCACCTCTGCCATGTTAACATGCTTGTCACTCGGGAATGGCGTTTGGGAGTGTTTATTTTAGAGTGTTTTTTTGTTGTTGTTTTACCACGCGCTACATCAATCAACGTACATTTAAAATACATATCCTTATGTGACAATCCCTATTTGGCAGTTGCACTAACAGTTAGTTTCCAAATGACTCAAGTTAGTGTTCTGATCTGAGACTCGGTTTAGGCAAGCAAGGAGTTAGGGAGGGGTAGCTATGTGTGTGAGTGGAATGAATCTGGCTTCAGTATGGGTCCACCCAGTGGCTGAGCGGGGACAAAGCCTGCTGGAGTGGGAGCGAGTCCCACGCTGCCCGTCTCCTTTGTCATGGAAATGTGTCTGGCACTGTTTACGAGTGCTGCTGGATGTGTGAAGGCCTTGTTGTTCATGGCCAGCCCTGTTGTCTTGCACAAAGCCACGCTTCAGCACTAACCCCCAGGATCCTGCGACCCAGGCCCAAAACTGCATCTGAAAGCCCCCTTTGTAGTGGAGCCGGGGCTGGGTGAGGCAGGGATGGGGGACGGGCCAAGTAGCTGACACAAAGGAAGTTTAAACTGGGCATTTGGCATCAGAGATTGGGCCTTCCACAGGGTGCAATTACATCAGCTGGTGTTGCTTTCGAGGACACGGGAAAGGCCTGTAGTCCACCAGTTACCCTATGCGCTCACAAACACAAACACACACATGCTGCGGACAGCATACTCGGGTGCTGTCTGGTCTAAAAACTAAATGTGTGTTTCAGCAGACTAAGACAGAAGGAGGTAAATATGAGTGCAGATCTCAGAGACAAATCCCCTGTGTCGTGGCTTGAGCTTGCGGCTTCGGCCTGAGCACACGGGCATCAGGAGAGGCTTCAAGCACACTCTCTGGGTCTAGGGGCTGGAATCCAAGTAGGTGGTTGAGTGATAAAGTTGGCCAAGTTGATGGATCGATCAGGAGTCGATCAACCAGTATCCTTGTTCTTTGAAGCTGCTGAGTGCTGTCGGTCAGTATAAAAACAACGTAGACCGAATTTGCAAACTGTTATGTTTGGTTAAACGATTGAGGACTTCAGGCCCTTCTATTATCAGGTTTACCACTACCTCTGGGTTTACCTACCCAGGTTTGGCACCTCCCACTACCTCTGGGTTTACTTACTTAACCACCTACTTGGGATATCCCTAGACATACACATACGAATCATTAACAAAGTACATAACCACACACAATCAGTGAACAATTTATTATTTTATTAAAAAAACATGCATACAATTCACACACTGTTCAGGTGTTTGGCAGCACAGTATGTCTGTAGCTCTGAGCATCCAACCTGACAATTTCCTGTGTGTTTGAGACCAGCCCTGCTGTAAGACACCTGTCTCAGGTGAACCTTGCACGTCTTCCTGGGGGTCAGGTGCCAACACCTGAGAGTAGGGGGGTCTTACACAGCAAAATCCTCTTAGGACACGCTGTGTGTCCACACGTGCACATGCACACACACACACACACATATACACAAACATGCGCGCACACACAATTTTCCTTGCCACAAGTAAAAATAGTTGAATGGAGAGTAGAAACCAGAGTCAGGTATGAGGGCTGTAGGTGTCCCCACTGGCGGCCATCAGGGGGCGCTGAGACTACATCTCTCCACACTGAGCGATCAGGATGGGCAGCTTGGGCTTGTTGTTGGGGCCAGTGGGCACGTTCTAGATGGGGGGGGACACATCCTCAACATGAGCGCATGTTTACAGCAACACAGACTTGCACACATCAACATCAAAGCACTGTGGGAGTCATAACGACACGACCCAACCCAACCCATCCCATCCCAACACGCCACACAGACTCAAAGCGGAATGACAGGTTGTGGAATTATCAACCAACCTCAATTTTTCTCATGACGAGGAGCCCATCCACCACTTTTCCTAGAGGGAACAAACAGAGAAGAACATCACTTCAACATCACAACTCTATGCCCCAGGTTAACATACGCACAAGATCATGACTCTAGGCCACAGACTTGACACACCAGAATAACACAAGTGCGGACGCGCACACACGCATTATATAGATCATAATGACACCAGGCATCAGACCTGACACCACCTGCATGTCCTTAACACACACTTCAGTCTCAATAGAAACTATGCTGCACATCACTGGCACAGCCATAAGGTTAGCGTAGCTGTTCTTCTGAAAGCCAGCTGCAGAGAGAAGGATCTGTCTGCAGGCTGCAAGACAGAAGCGTAACATGTAGTAGTCGTAACTTGTAGCAGGAGGCGTGTCTTGCACTTTTCTAAATTCAACAGAAACAGAATTGCATCAAAGCCTGTTTACAGAGACCCCATTCACCCCCATAATATCAAATTTTCACATATTTAATGACAGATTCCCTGAGATTTTATTTTATTTCTCATAAGTTGGGAATGGATAATGAATAGAAGTTTAAGTTATTTAAGACCTAAAAAACATCTTTTCAGTTCTTCATTGCAAGTTTTGAGCAAGTCCTGCCACGCTAACATTCTAACCTAACCTAATAACCTAATTGGCCAGTAAATCATTTTAATAAGATTATTTCTAACTGCATGTCTGCAGCAAACGTTTGAGCATGTTTAGTCATTTTGGCATCACTGGAGGTCAAACTGAATCTATCCCTACGACTCTAAATTAACACTTTCATAAGTGTTACAAATATATGTTGACTTCCGAACTGTTTGCTGAAGTGTTTAAAGTGAGCGTCAAGGCTAATATTTCGCTAGCTGAATGTGCACCACCATAACTCATTGAAAACATGTAGCGCTCCAAGTTAGCTTAGCGCACCATTAAATTCAGTTGGAAACCCACGAGAATGCTAGTTGAACACTTTCTGGTGCATCATGATTTGTAGGTGTTTCTGGGTGGTGTCTGGTAATGTACGCTCCCCGGTGCGTCACGGCTTATGGGCGTGTCTTGTAGTGTGCAGCGTGTCAGGTAGTAGGCGTGTCTTGTAGTCTTGCAGAACGCAGACAAATACTGTTGACTGAAATGCATTCTGGGTTGAAGGCCCATTCATATCCCAGAGAAATCTGAATGTAAACGGGCTCGGGCATTCCCATCCCATTGCTTATTTTTGGTGTTTTCAATTCAAATTGCATTGAAGGCTGCAGGTGACTGCAGCCAGCTTGATAAAGTCAGGTAATGTCGAATTTACCTACTATCAGCAGAGGCATTAGCGTAGCCTTAACATAGCTTTCCAGCTGACTGTCAGCTGAGGCGTTAGCATAGCCATAACATACCGTTCCTTCTGAAACACAGCCCTCACTTTCGGGCTTTTAACTTGGCTGTTCCGTGCATCAAAGGACAGTTTGGTCATTTCTGACACGCAGCTCTGTTGCTCAAGCTACCCAAGACTTGCCACTACCGAAGAAGCAAGAAATTTTGGTTCAACCCATGTAGGTCTCCTTGAAGGGAAATTAGCACTGACCGTTAACCCATGGGGGCAGGACTTTACTCTGTGTTTTTAGTCTCTTTTCATGCTCTAAATCTCAACCCAAAAGCTATGCAACATCACCAGATACCTTACAACACAGCACTGTAGCATGTATGACTCCAAGTGAATAAAAAAGAATTAAAACTGGGTGTTTGTGTAAGCAACCACATAACAGTTTGTTTAGAGCCCTGGATTCTGGTCACAAGTCAAAAAAAGAATATAGCCAGAAATCCCAACTGAAATTTGGCTTATTAAATATTCGTTCGCTCTCCTCAAAGACGACTTTAATAAATGAACTTATTTCTGATAATCAAATTGACATACTCTGTCTTACAGAAACCTGGCTAAAACCTGATGAATACCTCCCACTAAATGAAGCTACCCCCCCTAGTCATCTAAATTATCACATACCACGTCGTCATGGCCGTGGTGGTGGAGTAGCCGCAATTCACAATTCAAATCTCATTATGGCCCCTAAGCTTGATTATATTTTTTAATCTTTTGAAGTTCTTGTCCTTAACTTGATTCATCCTGATGGGAATGGTGCTAAACCCTTAACAATTGTAACATTATATAGACCTCCAGGCCCCTACACTGAATTCTCTGACTTCCTGTCCACTCTAGTCATTAAAACAGAAAAGATAATCATATTAGGTGATTTTAATATCCACATCGATGTTGCAAATGATAGCCTGGCAATTAGTTTCCAATCTCTGCTTGATGACATTGGCTTCTCCCAAAATGTAAACACACCCACACATCAAGGTAACCACACCCTTGATCTTGTTCTGACACATGGAGTACAAATAGAACAACTTACAACCCTACCTCAACACTCTACACTAACTGACCACTACTTATTAACTTTAAAAATCACATTAGACTATGTAGCACCTAACTCAGTCTACTACTACACTAGAAACATAACTCCTAAAACTACAGATGACTTCATAACAAAAATTCCATCTCTCCTTGAGCCTCTGCTGAGCCAATATAGCCCTGTATTAGAAGACTCTATGCCAAGCCCAACCCAAGTTGATCAATTAACTGACAGTGTTGTAAATGTACTATACTCCACATTCAAAATCTTTCAAGACATCTGTTATTAAACCATCAATTAAAAAACCAAACCTTGATCCTGATGTCCTTGCTAATTACAGACCCATATCTAACCTCCCATTTGTTTCAAAAATACTTGAGAAAATAGTGTCTAAGCAAATCTGTAGCTTCTTAAATGACAATAATATCCAGGAAACCTTCCAGTCAGGCTTAGAACTAATCATAGCACAGAATCAGCCCTAGTTAAAGTCTTCAATGACCTCCTTATCGCATCTGATAATGGATATATATCAATATTAATTCTATTGGATCTTAGTGCTGCCTTTGACACTATTGACCATGGTATCCTACTACACAGACTTGAACACATGATAGGCATCAAAGACACTGCATTAGCCTGGTTCAAATCATACCTCTCTGGTCGCTACCAGTTTGTACATGCTCATAATGAGTCATCAACCCATACCAAAGTAAAGTCTGGTGGTACCCCAAGGCTCAGTGCTAGGTCCCCTGCTGTTCTCCCTGTACATGTTACCGTTAGAATCTGTTATAAGGAAACATGGTATCACTTTCCACTCCTATGCTGATGATACCCAGCTTTACCTTTCTATGAAGGCTAATGACTATATGCCAATGACTAAACTTGATGCATGTCTCCTAGACATCAAAACCTGGATGACTAATAATTTCCTTTGTTTAAATTCTGATAAAACTGAAGTTATGATGATTGGCCCTAAATAGCTGACCAACACTCTACCCCATCACCAAAACTTACTCAGTGGCCTGTCACTCTCATGTAATGCAAAAGTTAAAGACCTTGGGGTAATTATTGACCAGGACCTCTCTCTAAATAGTCATGTAAAACACATTTCAAAAACATCTTTTTTCCACCTACGAAATATTGCTAAGGTTAGAAAGTTCTTATCCTTTGAGGATGCTGAAAAATTAATACACGCATTTATTACTTCCAGGCTCGATTATTGCAATGCTCTGTTCTCTGGGTGTAGCAATACTTGCATCAAAAACCTACAACTAATACAAAATGCTGCGGCCCGAACTCTCACCAGGACTAAAAAATATGAACATATCTCTCCTATCCTTGCTTCCCTACATTGGCTCCCTATTAAAAGTCAAATTGATTTTAAAATACTCCTCCTAACCTACAAAGCCCTCAAGCGCGATGCACCAACATATATTAAAGACTTACTTGTCCCTTACCACCCTCCTAGAACCCTAAGATCCCAAAATGCTGGTCTCCTTGTAATCCCAAGAATATCAAAATCTACGATAGGAGGAAGAGCCTTTTGTTACCGTGCACCCCTCCTGTGGAATAATCTCCCCCCCCCACATTCGACAAGTGGACACTCTCAATACCTTTAAGTCTAGACTTAAAACCTTCCTCTTTACTGTCTCCCATAGTTAAGGATGGTGCATGGCAAATCACCACTTCTCATGGGTCTTTTGGAAGGGACTGCCTCTGCTGTTGCCCCCAGTTGCGAGGCATGGCAGCCACTGACCATCCCTGCAGTGGTGCTGGGTTACCATGCATCATACCTTAGTTATGCTGCTATAGCCTAGCGCCGCCACACAACCTTCATGTGTCATGCCGTACAACTCCCTCTCTCTCTCTTTCAGCTCGCTCTCAATATTTATATGTGTATATATATATATTTATATAGATATAAATATATATATATATATATATAGATATTTATATCTATATATATATAGATATAAATATATATATTTATACACATGTATGTATGTATGCCCAAATTACACATTTGCTTTCTGATGTGTGAGCCTGACCTAATTCACTATTTTCCTCTGTCCACAATTATCTTTGCTGAGTGTCATCCCTGCCTCATTCTGGCGGACTCCTCTCACCCTCCCCTCCTGAGTGGACTACAACCAACACAACGGGAGGCCCATGTCAGGACCGACTCCCCATCACAGAGGACCTTCCTGGACGCCGATGCTGGGCCCGACTCCCCTTCCTGAGGCCTTGTGATTGAACCCCCCTCACAATGGCGCTGTCAAATGGACCCTTACTGTTACCCCCATGACCCATCTCACTCCTTTGAGTTTGTCACTATGCCTGGCCACTGCTACATTGTCCAGCCATAATTCCTGATAACCACCTATAGACTGATTACCACGTAATGTAAAAGTGGATAATACTCTATTATGAACTATTATGAACCTTAGCTAAACCATAGGCAACTTATAGTCTGTCATGGTTACTACTGATTGTAATTTTTCACCATGACCCCTGGCAGTTGGGTTAGCCCCTTGAGTCGTGGATCTGCCCAAGGTTTCTTCCTAGATTAACTGAACATAAGGGAGTTTTTCCTTGCCCCTGTTGCTCTTGGGTGCTCCTTCTGTGAAGCGCCATGAGACAATACTATTGTAAAAGGCGCTGTATAAATAAAACTGAATTGAATTGAATTTGTCAAGCAAAAACTAGAGACAAAAACGGAAACCGTATTCCAGCATTTTTGTTTTTCTGTTCATACATTACTGACCATCTTACAACAGCAGGCTATGAAACTATGCGCTCTGCACTGACGGCTAGCTAGTCTGCACATGATAGTTCGTACGGAGAGGGGGCCCTCGTCAGTGGCGATCGAAGCTGCATCCAGAATAGTCATGATGGAGAACTTCTCTGATGTACAAGATATAGACAAACATTTGGAGTCCGAGAGACCGTATTTGTTTGAACTGGAGCACACAGATGAGGAGTTACTCGAGAGAGCAGAGAGGCACAGAGCGACAAGGAACAGGCCGAGTCAGCGGCTCCAAGGCCACCTGGTGCTGCTCCTGTGGATGCTCTGTCCAAATGAATACTGAAGAGAAAAGCCTATGATGTGAGCAGTGGGACACTCCGCTGATCTTGCATAGATTTTGGGGCCTCTTTGGATCTTTGGAGCCTAAGATGCTAAAAACATAGTTTGTCAGTGCTAACTCTCTGTTCGAGGAGGTCTATATGGGTTGGACCAATATTTCTCACATCTTCAGTACTTGCAAGTCTCAGGTAGCTTGAGCAATAGAGTTGCGTGTAGAAAATGACCAAGTGTTCTTTATTGTTTCTTTGCAATCATTCACACACTAATTACACAACTATCAAATCTCCTTTCTCAAGGAGCAAAACACCAGTGCAGATTTGCACAAAATTAAGCACCATGCTTGACGCTAACGCTTTCTTTGAAGGCCACATCCTGAAAAACCTAGGCTGCCAAGGGCCAATGTAAAATTATAAGGCTAGTTTTGAACCAGTCTCAAGTGAGGGAGAGACTGCAGGCTGCCTGACGCTACACTGTCTAATCATATTACGGACAGACATGTGACACCAGCACTGAAATTATGATGTACGATGGATAAATAACTAGAAAAGCACTTGGAGAGCGCAGACCTCTGCCAAGGCAATACAGGCCCAGTGACCCAATACAGGCCCAGTGACCCAATACAGGCCCAGTGGCCCAATATAGGCCCAGTGACCCAATACAGGCCCAGTGGCCCAATACAGGCCCAGTGGCCCAATACAGGCCCAGTGACCCAATACTCGCTCCGGAGGGTGCTCTGGATAACCACCAAATGTCATCATCTGTTCCTTGTCCCGATATCCACTTTGTCAGAGAAGTCAGTGCCTGCGGGCACGCAGTGTCGGGACTCAATTGTGTGTGTACTGTATGCAAATAAGCTTTGGTAAAAATAAAAAACATAACCATACAAGGAAACAAAGGCTGTTAGCAAATCCATCCTGGTCCATGTAAGACAAGGACCCAGCCACGGGTCAGCAGTGCTTATTCTCTTTCAACACACGGGTCCATCCTGGTCTCTGTAAGACAAGGACCCAGCCATGGGTCAGCAGTGCTTATTCTCTTTCAACACACGGGTCCATCCTGGTCTCTGTAAGACAAGGACCCAGCCACGGGTCAGCAGCGCTTTCATTCATTTCATCAATTTCATTCATTCAGCCAACACTATTCAGTTTGTAGAGCAGGTCTCACACCACTTCCTCTTAAACAGATAGCTTTTCATTTCTTCCTTTTTCTTTTTGACTTTTTAACCTTTTTGCATTTACTTCTTCTCTTTCTGTAATTCTCTTCTTGTTGGAATAAAACCAAGTCTATCTGTAGTAGAGTGAAAAAGACAAAAAGCCGCAAGTTGGCTTTTATACAATTCACTGCCTCCCGCGCCGACTGACAGCAACCTCTTTTGAATTCTGGATCAAGGCCAGTCAATCAATCAGTGTACGATAATGACCGATAATGACCTCCTCGCAGAACGTTATCCCGCTTATTACATGGCGCCCTATTAAATACATCAATAACATGACAACCAAGTGTGTTTATCAGTGATTAAGATGGATAACAGCTTCAAGGAAAAAACTTCCAGATCAGCTGATTGGTTATGGCAACTGTTTTGCAAGACAGAGACAGAAGCCCACTACTGAATATGCTCCTCTGCTTGGAGAAAGTGGTGTGCAGAGGGTGGCAGTCATTGTCCATTATAGACAGAAGTCTGCTCAGGGTCCTCTTATCTGCAACTAATGTCAGTGACTCCAGTTCTATGCCCACCACAGAGCCAGTTTTTCCCACCAGCCTGTCCAGTCATTCAGTATCCCTTTTCCTAGTGCTGCCTCCCCAGCACACCACAGCATAGAAAAGGACACTGGCCATGACAGACTGGTAGAATATAAGCAGGGGTTTGCTGCAGACATTGAGAGACCCCGGCCTCCTCAGGAAACAGACCCTATTCAGCTGGTGTTCAGCTGCAGCTGGTTAGTCCTACACCATCCTACAAAGTCCTCTTCAAGGCACTTATACTCCCCCTCCTGCCCATCCTTGATATACCCCACAACTGCAGCGTCGTCAGAGAACTTCTGCGTATGGCACGACTCAGAGTTTGACTTGAAGTCCGTGGTGTACAAGCAGAGATGGCAAAAGTACACACTTTCCATACTCAAGTAGAAGTATACATACTTGTGTAAAATAAGCCTCTGGTAAAAGTGTAAGTACTGACTTGACTTCCTTCCATCCTTCCAAGTAAAAGTGAAGTGAACGGGCTCTGAAGTGTACTTATAGTATAAAAGTAAAAAGCACATTAGCCCGTTTAAAGGACTATTTTGATGGCAGGTCGCAGATTCTACAATTAACCACTGTAACAATCCTTAATCATTATTTCACTGGACTGATGAATGACTGGACTGAAGAAATTCTATTATAGTTCCATCCATGTTGGCATCAGGTCCCTGTGGAGGACCAGTGCTGCTGACCACAGCCTCAGAGGTGAGGCCCCCCAGTCTAACAAACTGGGGCCATTCAGTGAGATAATCTGTGATCCAGGTCACCAGGCTTGGGTCCACCCTCATCTGCAGTCGTTTGTCTCTCAGCAGGAGGGGCTGGATGGTGTTGAAAGCACTGGAGAAGTCAAAAAACATGATTCTCACAGCACTGCCTCCTTTGTCCAAGGCATCCTCCACTCCTACATTCTCCTGATAATGGAACTGTAGGGCAGTGTTTCTCAAATTATGGGTCACAGAGTGGTACCGGTCTGCGAGAAGATTGCCGTCGGGCCGCCAGCTGACCTTCGCTGTACTATAATTTTAAAATTTATAACTTTAAACAACTGTCACTGTCAATCAGATTATGTAGAAGGGCAATTCTGGCTGGCTGGCTCTGCTTTCAGTGGTTTTTTCACTGTGGGCCACATAAGTCCCACCCCGAAAAGTAATTTGACGGAGAATGAAAAGTTACCAGAAGATGTCGTACATGATTGCACAACATATTTCCAAATGCCAGGAACCTTTCACAACTGGGGAGAGGATGATGGTCAGCTCTTGAGTGGGTGATGATTTGCTTCATACGAGCGTAGAGAAGTTCTCTTCACAATTAACTGGACCACTGTTGTTGAGATGTAATAACTCTCCCCACACACAAACACACAAAAACACACCGACTGCATGATTCACGAGGGTCTAATTTTCAGGTTGAAAAATCTGGAATTCCAGATTAATCGCATGTATGAACTATGACGAACTCTGTTTTTTTGTTCCAAATCTACCAATGCTCTACAGCTTCTGGGTGAACCCACAGTGCCAAGTTCTCCTAGTTCAACACTCACTCATCCAAAGAAAAGGAGCACACAGCATTTGGAAATGCTAAAGGCACACAAGGCAACATTTCATGCTGTTTTTAGGTTCATTTAGCAGCTTTGTCGTCACGTTCATGGTTAAATGGCTCAGTAAGGGGTTAATGAAGGCTCTCTTGGCTCTCGCCAAAGGAGAGGAACCAACCAACGCTTTTGTCAGGTTTTTTCAAAACTGGCGACTGGGAGTTCAGCAGGAAAAAAGAAACCCCAAAAAGGCAGTCTTGCCTGGTAGGATTCGAAACATGGTCCCACCATCATTACAGGACCATTTGTGTTACAATCTACCAGTAAGGACTTGATTGTGGTCAGCACAATATATAAACAAATCTCCTAGATTCCCTGTGGGATAATAAAGCATGTATCTAATCTATCTGTCAAATAAATTCCGCCAGTGCTACAGAATTTATGACATCAGATAGCATTCTGCATTCTAATGACACAGCGCCACATACTACACTATACTAGCCCAGGAACCCTGAGGCACCACTAGCAAATCTCAATTATGATTTGATTCTGCATTCTGCGTAAGTGGTGATGTCACTTCCTGTAAGGCTCACCAAACACAACATGCTTCCCGTCCAGCCAGTCACATTTGGTGCAGGTGATGAAGAACTGACAGCCATTAGTGCTGGGTCCACTGTTAGCCTGGAGCCACACACACACACACACACGCGCGCACACGTGCGTGCATGCACGCACGCACGCACGCACGACAGAAAGAAACAAGAGAGAGAACAGTAACATTAATACAAAAATAACACCCTGAAAATACAAAAGCACACCCTGACCTGTGTCTCTAATCACAACATGTAGACAGACAGACGGAGACACACATACAAACAGAATCACTCCAGCCAAAATGTTGGTAAACACTGAAAACATGCTGAAAACACGTAAGGCACATCTCTAAAGCCGATGGCAACGTCAACGTTATAAGACAGATGTCTTACTAGCCGGGTATCCTTTTAACACACACACACCTACACTAGTCTATGGTTTGGCACACACACACACACACCATTCTGTACGTCTTACCATAGACAGAAGCCCTGGGGCCGAGTGTTTCATCTTAAAGTTTTCATCTGCAAAAGGACCTCTGTAGATGCTGCATATTCCAGTCCCATCCCCCTGTACGCACACACACACACAAACACACACACACACACACACACACAGACACACACACACACACACACACACACAGACACACACACAGACACACACACACACAGCTGGTGACCAGAACTAGATAATTGATATGATTAAGATTTACATTGACAAAAAATGACATCATCCTGGCCAGTTTTTGTAATAATGAATCGGAAAGGTAGCCTAGGAATCTAGACAAACTCTAGTGGTAGCAAATGGTTTTGCTATGCAGGTACGTCTAAAAATGAACCACAGCTGTTCTCCCAAGTTTGGTCGGACCAATCCCATCGCTCTATCCTTGTAGACAGTTGCTTAGACGTACCCTAACAGTATTTCAGGCTACAAACGTGTGCAGCAGTTTGAAAGACAACCACTGATTCCTCCCTATACTATACATTTTGATTTAGTCTGGCCTGTCAGGCTGTCGGTGAGGTGCACTACACTGTACAGCCAGCAGAGGGGGAAAGCATGACATCCTATCCAGGTCCTCTTCTTCTGTGGTGGCCCAAAGTTTACAGATAGGCACAAACAGTAGTTTGACTTTCACAATGCTGCTGTCATCATTATGCATAAGTGCTCCCATCTACCTGAATACTCTCTTAAAGCCCTATGTCAACCGCCGACCACTTTGCTCTTCCAAGGAACGTTATCTAGCACGGCCAACACCTTATGCAGGTCAATCCAGACTCTTCTCATGTGTTGTTCCACGCTGGTGGAATGACCTGCCAAGTGCTACCAGATCAACAGATACCCTCTCTACCTTACCAAGAAACTCTTGAAGACCCAGCTCGACCAAGAATATCTCTTGGCTTGAATTTCTTAATACCACGAATGCACTTAACCTCTTATTCTTAATCTCTCTTAATCCTTATACTGCACTTCTGTTACACTATTGCACTTTCAACTTAAAATACTGCACATTTCATGTTAGCAATATGCACTCTTTGTTAGTTTTTCATTGTGCTGTAGCTTAAATTCTATCTTTTGTAAGTCGCTTTGGATAAAAGCGTCTGCTAAATGCATAAGTGTAAATGTAAGTGGCAACTTGTACTAAAAAAGTAGAACCGGAATGCGTGTGAGGGAGTGGTGAGACTTCACACACAAAATTCCCGTCTTGGAATGCATACCTGCTCATCAGGTCTGGGTGCTTTCAGCCCCCCCCCCCCCCCCCACACACACCCACAACCCCTGACCATGGATATGTACTACCATACACACACAGACATACCCATGCACACACACATCTCTGTGCATGAATGTGAGGCCTGTGAGGTATGTCCCATTGGTGATGGCTCCCTGCACTGATCATTCCTGACAGCTCTCAAAGAAATACACACCCATATCCAAGAACCTCTCTCTGCTGTGGCACTGTGGAGCATAAGAGCTATACTCTCATTCTTTCCCTCTCTCACTCACACACAGACACAGACACAGACACACACACACTAGGGTTGTGCGATATGGACTTAAAAATTTATCACGATATTTTCTGCTTTTTAGCCCGATATCAATAACTGCCGATAAAAAAGTTTAAACCCTGTGTTTTTAAGTATACTACAGTTTAAACCCAGTGGTTTTAAGTATACTACAGTTGAAATTATTTTTAAGTATACTACAGTTTAAACCCTGTGTTTTTAAGTATACTACAGTTTAAATTCTGTGTTTTTAAGTATACTACAGTTTAAACCCTGTGTTTTTTTATTTTTTTCAAATGAATATTACACATAATGATTCCAACAACACTTTTGAAATGTAACATACATTTCGCATCTAGCCTATTTGTACTGCACAATTACAATCCAATGACATGTGGAAATGAACAGCAACACTAATGTGTGGCTCAGACACGCGGCTGGTCCACATATCCGTACTTGATGAAAAGAACTCCACTGTAGACAGCTTCATCTGCAAGTCCCTACGTCTGACTTCATATATACCTGGCAGGGCTGTGTTCAAAAAACACAGCTTTGAAAGCATCAAATTTGTTTAACATTTGCTGAAATGTGTTGTTTTCAACTGTGTAGACTGGTAACATGTCCAGGCAAAATGTGACAGACTCTGTCAATCCTTCCATCGTTTGCTTTGCTCTTCATAGGGTGCCATGGGAAAATGCCGGAGTCATTTTCAGTTGAGTAGGTCTAGGGGGAACCTGTCGTTTCACGCATCTTCTGGCATTCCTCGTATTGGACAGTGTGGTTGTGTCTGAGGTGGTGGAACAATGCTTTGTTGGCACTGTTTTCTTACATACTCTGCAAATAACTGCTTCTTGTTCCACATCCGACTTTTTGTAACCAAACCAGTTCCACATAACCGATGGAGCACCGCGTTTAGTGGTTAGCTCCTCTTCTGCGTCCAACTCTCCCGTTTCTCCACCTTCTGGTATGGTATGGTATGCTATGGTATGCTATGCTATGGTATGCTATGCTATGCTATGCCATGGTATGGTATGGTATGCTATGGTATGCTATGCTATGCTATGCCATGGTATGGTATGCTATGCTATGCTATGCTATGCTATGGTATGGTATGGTAACTTTATTGTCAATTTCTTCACATGTACAAGACATACCATAGTTCAAGAGCAGGACACGAGCTGCAGGTCAGGCCCCATGTGAGTGCGTAACAGATGCATGCATCATCGATTAGACTTTCTCCACGGCTTTTTTTCCCCACATACATCTCTTTACGCACTCTAAAGATCATCGAATTTATCGTTTTTTTGCCAGATGACAAATTTTCATTGTGAATTTTTTTTTTTCAACGGTATATTGCAGACGATATGATATCGTACATTACTAACACACATACACACACAAACACACACACACACACACACACACACACACACACACACACACACACAGAGCTCAGAGTGTGCTGCAGATCTGCCAACCTTACTTTTTTTTTTTTTTGAGCAGCACCTCGTCAGCAGAGAAAACAATGGCATAAAACTGCCACCAAATAGGCAATCGGCGTCTAACTGATTCTGGATAGTATGCGTCGGGAGTCCTCAACATTTTACAGGCCAAGGATCCCCTGACATACAGAGACTCAGTGGACATACCACAAATTACCTCGAATTTCCCATGGAAGGCGCTCTAGTTTCAGTCAGGTCAAGCAGGTCAATGCTGATGTGCAGCCTCTAAGGTCAGGTCACTTATGTAATCATTGGTTATCAACAAACTAACATCTAAGACTTGTTTGTTGACTACACTCTTTTTACACAAATTTTACAATTTGGCAAACTGCATTAACTATGACTGACCTCCTGGGGGGTCACAGAGCCCTCTTTTTATACATTTAATTTTTTGTTGACCTGTTTACAGTCTGAAAAGAGCTGTGTATGTTTTTTTCTCTACTGATATTTTTGTAATCATAAATACAATATTCTAATGGTTCTAACCCTCTCAATTTGTCAGACTTTCAATGATCAATGATAATAGCAGATATTTTCTTTATGACAGCATGAGAACTTCATGCTATTCTTTACGTGTGCCTATATGGGCCTACAGCAAGTAGCCTACTGACATTTGTGTTACTGTCTCTTTTAATTTACAACTCTACACGATTGGTCTAAAATTCCAAATATTCAAATGGGACATTAAACGTTGGCGTTTTATGAAATGTCAATATCACCACTGCAGTCTTCAGGCTACAAAGTAGGCCTACATTGGAAGTCATGAAATACCATAGCCATAGTTTTGGGCTATTTTTATGATGCGGGTTTGGCCGTAGGAACTAGGCCTACCTCCCTTAATAATATGAGCAGTTATGTCTCTAATCAGGTTTATGGAACAACTGACTGATTAACAGGAAATTTTGTTTTAGCCTACTTTCAAGAACATTGTGCCAGCTGTAAAGTGCATTATTCGGGTAAGCTCTTAATGCGTGTGGTAGGCTATGCATGTTATGAAGCGACTTTTTCGCAGCACATGAACTTTCCCAAATGACTAAACACGAGCTAGCTCGCAAATACACTGCAACTTTAACATCAGGCTAACATTAAAATAATTTTACTTAATTCATAACCTGTTTCCCTTTTCCCTTCTGGACTTTTTCCCTTTGTAAAGCAGCTCATAACCTGACGCGAGGAAGACGTGTACAGGAGGGAGGGGTCAGTACGGAGGGGTCATACTCGAGAGGTCAGTACGGAGGGGTCAGTACTCGAGAGGTCAGTACGGAGGGGTCAGTACGGAGGGGTCATACTCGAGAGGTCAGTACGGAGGGGTCAGTACTCGAGAGGTCAGTACGGAGGGGTCAGTACGGAGGGGTCAGTACTCGAGAGGTCAGTACGGAGGGGTCAGTACTCGAGAGGTCAGTACGGAGGGGTCAGTACGGAGGGGTCAGTACTCGAGGGGTCAGCGCTGCTGCTGCCTCTGTGCTTTAATGGTTCTCGCTTGATATTTCATTTCATACTGGAGGGCCAAGGAGAACGAATACTGCACTATGATTGGTCTAAACTTTTAGCTGGCAATCTTGCAGTCTTGCAACAGCACTGGAGCTGTCTAAAAATTCAGGTTAATTTCAAATTAGGCAAACTCACCAGATTTGCGTACTTTTAAGTGGCAATGCGTATCAGCGTATTTCAATGTCAAAATGCGTGATTGCTACGCAAAACACGAACAGGTTGGCAGGTCTGGTGCTGGATGGGTTACTCACATTCACAAAGTCTCCTCCCTGGATCATGAAGTCCTTGATGACTCTGTGAGGACAACAACAGCACAACAAGCACCACACCTGTCCATTACACTACCGCAAACACAATGAAACACACACACGCACGCACACACACACATATACACACACACGCACATACACACACACACACACCACACACACCACACACACGCACACACACCCACCTGTGGAAGGTGCACCCTTTGTAGCCAACAGGAACACCATCTTTCCTGAAGGAGGAGAACATAAAGAAGTTTGTCCCACATACACACACACAAACTTTTTTACAGTAAAAAGGGACATAATCTGTTTTCAAACATGGAAATACACACCATCATACTAAAGAAATGGCCACATGCCTTAGACGCACACACACCCTCCACTCGAGTGGGGTTCATCACTAGTGCACACACATGCTCACACACACGCACGCACACACACACGTCCATTTAAGAGAGTGGCGTTTATCACTAGTGCACATGCACACATACAAGCACGCACGCACACGCACACGCACACACACACCCTCCACTCGAGTGGGGTTCATCACTAGTGCACACACATGCTCACACACACACACTTCCATTTAAGAGAGTGGCGTTTATCACTAGTGCACATGCACACATACACACACACACACACACACACACACACGCACACACAAACACACGCGCACACACACACCCTCCACTCGAGTGGGGTTCATCACTAGTGCACACACATGCTCACACACACACACTTCCATTTAAGAGAGTGGCGTTTATCACTAGTGCACATGCACACACACACACACACACACACACACACACACACACACACACACACACAGACGCATGCACACGCACGCACACACACTTCCACTCAAGAGAGTAGCGTTCATCACTAGTGCACACACACACTTCCACTGGAGTGAAAGTGGAGTTCACCTGGACGGAACCACTCACCTGAACTCTCCTGTGCAAAACTGCCTGCACAACAAGAGATAAAACAGCAGGTATCAAATAGGAGCAATGACAGGTCCACCTCACCTCACCTCAGGAGAGGAATGTGTGT
The DNA here is from genome assembly GCA_015244755.2 of Tenualosa ilisha. Classification (NCBI taxonomy): domain Eukaryota; kingdom Metazoa; phylum Chordata; class Actinopteri; order Clupeiformes; family Clupeidae; genus Tenualosa; species Tenualosa ilisha. Next base: position 948,264 of record PYXC01002420.1, read on the forward strand.
GTGTGTGTGTGTGTGTGTGTGTCTCTCCTACACACCGAAAGTTCTCTGCTGTTTTGGGCACCACATCAGCGAACAACTCCATCTTCAGCCGTCCCACCTCCTGAAAAACATTTCAGTTCAACATCCAGCACCTTAGAGTACACAAACACACTCACACACACACACCTGCAAGAGGGGTTGTGTGTGTATGTACTGTACATATGTATATATGTATATGAGTGTGTATGCGCGAATGTGTGTGTGTATCACACACTGATACATTTTATTTTATGATTTGAGTGGATTGTAAGGTGATAGTTCAGACGTGACTCCACCCCTGCCTACATACACACACACACCACATGGCAAAACACACAGATGGATAATGGTATTAGGCACGCAGATTTCAGATTCAAAATTATGATCTACGTTTGAGTGACTTGTCAAAATGACCATTTTGGGGCTGGTGGATTTCTGCACGTCAGAAACTGCCCCAATGGGTGAGCATTGTCATTATTTAACCTCAGCATTTGACAGATTGGCCACGGCCCTGCACACAGGCATACGTGCGTGTGTGTGTGTGTATGTGTGTGTGTGTGTGTGTGTGTGTCTTAATGAATATGTATGCATGAAGTACAATGTTGTGTGTGTGTGTGTGTCATGTGATGTTTCTGCATATATTACAGTAGTGTTGTAGTACTGTCTTCAGACTACTCTTAGCTTTGTTGTGTGTGTGTGTGTGTGTGTGTGTGTGTGTGTGTGTCTTCACACCATTCTTTCATGTTCTTGGTTTTGTCTTGGATCCAACTAGTCTTACTTTAATCGGATCTTAGTCTTGACTTGGTCTCAAAGGTTTAACACACTCTGGTCTTGGTTAGGCCATCAGTGGTATGTGTGTGTGTGTGTGTGTATCTGTACCCATCACTAGTGTGTGTGTGTGTGTGTGTGTGAGTGTGTGAGAAGCTGTAACCGTCACTGGTGTGTGTGGGATGAGGACTCAAGAGGGAGGGGGCAGTGTGTCTGAAGAGAGTCATTTGTTCCTCAGCAGAATACACCCCCATATCACCCTATCACACACAGACAAGTGTGTGCGCGCAGGCGTACAAACACACACAAACACAGAGAGCTTATCTGTGTGTTTAGGGACAGGCGCTATCCAGAGATGTTGGGATGTGTTCGGAACAGCACAATAAAGACGAAACGCCAGAACGCTCGCTACAGCAGAAACGGAACACTAGAACGCTCGCTACAGCAGAGACAGAACACTAGAACGCTCGCTACAGCAGAGACAGAACACTAGAACGCGAATGAAAGCAGAGACAGAACACTAGAACGCGAATGAAAGCAGAGACGGAACACTAGAACGCGAATGAAAGCAGAGATGGAACTCTGTTGCTGAGAACGCAACACCATGGCCAGGTATGGAACAGGGGAACCTCCTCATCACACACACACACACACACACACGCACACACATATGTGAGAGTCACAGTGTGTGTGCACAGGATGAGATGAGGCAGAGAGGTGTAAGACGTGGGGAGAGTGACCATCATGCTCTCAGACGCAGTGGACGCTCACGCCCAGACAGGCCTATCGGGAGCCTTTTACACTGGAACCTGCTGGGGAGCTCAGCAGAGCTGCAGAGAAGCAATAAGCTTCTGATACTCTCTGTAGACAGCCAAACTAATCTCTTAGCTAAGCAAACTGCTGCTCTGTAGCCTATGCCTGCATGACTGGAATACTGATAATGGTGGACTTGAGATGAATGTGGTTCATCTGTAAAGCTGGACCATGTAAGGTTAGTTGCTGCATTGTTAGCGAAGCGATGCTAACGTTATGTGTGTTAGCTGGAGAACAATGGTAGTTTTGCTTGCCATATTGCCAATGTCCTTTCACATGTACCTCATTCTTGCTTTCTAAGGCAATGGTGTAAGGTTTTACTTCAGCACAGTTCACTCATAATGTGAAAGTGTAGGTCTCTGGTTTCCTGTGTTTTAAACGCCCTCTGGAGGTTGTTGCCCTAAATCCCGAGTTGGACTGTTGGACTGTTCACACCTGACCTGACCCGCCTCGAGAATAAGACTAGGGTCCGGTGTGGGTCAATTGGTGGGTTTGAGTGGACACCCGTCACTGTGAAGGAACAGGTTTTCATTCAAATAATAATTATGGGATACTCAGCAGTGTGGAAGGGCCTAGAGATTACGTTATCATAGCTCACTCACACTCACACACACACACACACACTCACACACACACACACACACACACAGCCAAGGACAGGCAGCCCAAAGAGAGATTCCCATATTTGCATAATGTTCTATTCTTCGCTAGCAGACCTGTTCTTTGATTGAATTTCACACCCATCCTGTCAAACCAGTTTCTTTCTCTCTCTCTCTCTCTCTCTCTGTGTGTGTGTGTGTGTGTGTATTCATGTTTCTTTTCTAAAAGGTGAATGTGACCAATCACCGACACCTTCCCTAGGCTCATCATTAGAGACATGGACATGGGGAGGCGTTTCCAGTATCACGCAGCAGAAGCAGAAGCTTTAAGCCACACCTACACACTCACCATCCCTCCCAAGCAGAAACGCCTTCCTCCCTCTTTCTCTCTCGCACACACACACACACACACACAGAGAAGCACAGTCATCGGTCTCCCAGTACTCCAGACACCTGTGGCTACACCTGTATTAAGGTAAAGTGCTCATTCTTTGCCATAGGTGTGGCCATATCAGGTCCATAACATGTTTGCTCTACTTGCATGTCTGCACTTTGCCCTGTTGTGTGTGTGTGTGTTGAGTTGAGGTTTCAGTTAAACAAAGGGTGTTTTACGTTCTGACTATAAGGAAGGACAGAATGACTATTTGCAAAAGGCTTTAGTCCACTAAGAAAAGCAGAGTGATTGGACCTCTTATCTACCTGAGCCAGAGACACAGTGTGCTTCATCTCATCATGCCACTACCATATGACGACAGACACGTCTGAAACATTGAGCTTTAACTCGGAGCTCCAGGTCCAATCACTCAGTGTTCGCTGTCCATTTGGTTTATGCTGTGTCAAATTTTATTGTTCTTTTCTCAGTGGGACAACTGGGCTTCACACTGAGCTTTAACTCAAACTTATAGCTTTGACTCGGTCTTTAACACTGGGCTTTAACTCTAACTTATAGTTCTAACTCTAACTTATAGCTTTGACTCGGTCTTTAACACTGGGCTTTAACTCTAACTTATAGTTCTGTTTTAACTCAAACTTATAGCTTTGACTCGGTCTTTAACACTGGGTTTTAACTCTAACTTATAGTTCTGTTTTAACTCCAACACCACATGCCTCCCCCAACACACACACACATACCCCCCCCCCCCCCACCCACCCACCCACGCACGCACACACACACACACACACACCCCACATTATCTTGAATTGCTGCGATTAGAGCAGAAAATCATGGCGCCAAAACACATTCTTATCACTGGGGTTCTGACGACGGTTCTTAGACCAAAACGCGTTCTTATCACTGGGGTTCTGACGACAGTTCTTCCGTGTACACACTGACAGACTCTGATTATTGCTGGTTATCATTAGAACACTCTGTAGGTTATTCCCCACTCCTCCACACAGCAACCCTCCAAGCACGCACGAACGAACAGACAGACAGACAGACAGACAGACGGGCGGACAGACAGACAGACAGACAGACAGACAGACAGACAGTGTTCAGATGTCAATATTTGGATGTGATTTGCATGAGAGGGAGAGCGTGTGTGTGTGAATGTACATGTGTGTGTGTGTCTGCTCTGCAGCACTCAGAAGGAGAGTTAGTGAGTGTGTGTGTGTGTGTTTGCTCCCCAGCACGGCGCTGGTGTTATGACCCCTCTGGACAATCCCTGACCGCTGACCCAAGAGAGCCGACCCTAAGTCCTCCGAATCATCGCTAAAAGGTAAGGGGCTCTACAGTCAGTGTCCAGGGAAGTCCACGTGTCAGAAGACTGGTTGGTTGGTTGGTTGGTTTGTTTGTTTACTCCTGCTGCCATAGTAAGTAACTTGTATTCTTCAGTGACCTCAGGGTCAGTCTTCACCATACAGGGTTAAGACCCACACCGTGGGCAGCACTGAAAGAATATGCTCCAATTCTCAGCACTTATAGGCTGAATCACATTCCTCCCAAACCCTTAACCCTAAGCCTACGCCTTGAGACTTAACTGGCATGGCAATTCTGAAGCTAAATGATGTCTGTTAAGGGTTCAGGGTTCAGGGCTTCATGGGACATTGAGATGCAGTCTTTCATTAACTTCATTTACTTCAACAAAATTTTCTCCTCCAGTTACCATAGCAGAGCAGCCGGGTTTCACTCAGTTACAAAAGTTCAGACACACACAGGAAGCACCTCCACAAGTCACATGACTGCAGGGCTTTATTCTTCAATGTCAGTGTCAATATTCAATGTCAGTGTCAATACTCAACGTCAATGTCAATGTCAATACTCAACGTCAATGTCAATACTCAATGCAGATACGTTTTGAGCTCAGACTAGTTTTGTCACTTAATGATCCAAGTCAAACAGTGTCATTAATGCCAAAGAGAAAATATGCTTAGATCAATTTGGCCATATAATATTAATTATAATATAATGGCCTATATAACAGTCCAGGCTAAACAGGTTCATATCATAAAAATGCTGCAGCCCAAACGGAAACAGCACTGATGGATCAGCTCCCTCCCTCTCCTGCAGAAACGAAGAGAAATGATGTGGTGTGACACTGGTGTACATGCTGGGGCTCTCTGTGGCACTCGGAAAAAAGTCACACACACTCTAGAGAGACACATACACTCTATTAATAGGACACACACACAGCCAATACTAGGACACAAACACTGAGGTGGTGGGTATGAGTGGCCACTGAAGCTCTGAAAAAGGAGTGGGGAACATCCGGCCTGTGGAGGCAGCTGCTCTCTGGAGAAGCCCTCACGTGTAATTATTATTAATGTAGCCTAATAATCACTTCACCAGTCTGGAGAAGCCCTCACGTGTAATTATTATTAATGTAGCCTAATAATCACTTCACCAGTCTGGAGATGCCCTCACGTGTAATTATTATTAATGTAGCCTAATAATCACTTCACCAGTCTGGAGATGCCCTCACGTGTAATGTATCTATTATGATTTTAAATCTGTCATACAGATTTATCTGCATATGTCTGCGTGATCTGCAGGGGCCTCACACAGCTCGTCAAGGATCAAGACTCACACTAGTGTAAGACAAGGATCAAGACTCACACTAGTGTAAGACAAGGATCAAGACTCTAGTCAAGACACTAGTGATGATGAGTATTATCTCAATAAAACGCAATAAAGAGAAAGGTAAAGCAAAAGCAAATAAATGGGCATCAGTCCATATGAGATCAGGATCCATGTGGCCTACAGATCCAGACATATTGGCATCAGTCCATATGAGATCAGGATCCATGTGGCCTACAGACCCAGACATATTGGCATCAGTCCATATGAGATCAGGATCCATGTGGCCTACAGACCCAGAGGTGGTTAGTCACTTTGTGTGCAGCACCTTCCAGAGACTGTGTCTGCTTTGGAGTCGGGATGGAGGAGTGACGCTGCGTGTGGGATAGACTACCATCCTCAGCCAAGGTGGTGATGGACATGGCATCACCTGGCCCACCCATGTGAGAATGGAGACCACTGCACAACCAAAACGATCAGTAGGCACGGCCGGCCTCCTCCGGACCTGGCCAGTGGAACGTAGTCCTCTGCAGGCACATGGCCCCTACTCGAGCCACGGGTGAACGATCCTCTACACCACTCCCCCACATCTCAGTCACCTTCACAGCCTCGGCTCTTTACCTTAACTGAAAAAACAGAAATGTCCAATGTTGCCATTGCTGAAAAAGCAGCACCAGTATGTCAACCCTGCGCTGACCCAGTTTCATTACAAGCGTGCAGTTTATGGCTCTACATGACACTGAGACTCCAAGACTCGCCCCCAGTCTGATAGTGAGTGCTCTGATCAGGGAAATGGGCACTGATCCAGTTTTGGAGGTGATGATGCTATCTGCGTTTAGCACAATGCTAACACTGTCTATCTACTGATTTTCAGCTCCTTTATAATGTCAATCATTAATCACCCAGCGATAGCAAAATGAATGTCTGAGCTAAACTGCCAGCTGTGGCGTGTCCTACTGTGTTACATTAGAAACAGAAGCCAAAGCAAACTGAGTAAACTGAGCAAACTCACTCTGACGGCCTACACATTAACATACATATATGCACTCACTCTGACAGCCTATACATTAACATAGCATATATGCACTCACTCTGACAGCCTATACATTAACATAGCATATATGCACTCACTCTGAAAGCCTATACATTACATTAGCATATATGCACTCGTTCTGACGGCCTATACATTAGAGTGGAACATGGTGAAGCTACCAGCCGCAGTCAGGAGTAGAGGAGTAGAACAGTAGAGGAGTAGAGAAATAGAGGAGTAGAGCTATAGAGGAGTAGAGCAGTAGAGGAACAGAGGAGTAGAGGAGTAGAAGAGTAGAGGAGTAGAAGAGTAGAGGAGGAGTAGAGCAGTACAGCAGTAGAGGAGTAGAGCTATAGAGGAGTAGTGGAGTAGAACAGTAGAGGAATAGAGTAGAGGAGTAGAGCTATAGAGGAGTAGAGCAGCAGAGCAGTAGAGGAGTAGAACAGTAGAGCAGTAGAGCTATAGAGGAGTAGAACAGTAGAGGAGTAGAGGAATAGAGGAGTAGAAGAGTAGAGGAGTAGAAGAGTAGAGCTATAGAGGAGTAGAACAGTAGAGGAGTAGAGGAGTAGAGCTATAGAGGAGTAGAGGAGTAGAACAGTAGAGGAGTAGAACAGTAGAGGAGTAGAGGAGTAGAAGAGTAGAAGAGTAGAGGAATAGAGGAGTAGAGCTATAGAGGAGTAGAACAGTAGATGAGTAGAGGAATAGAGGAGTAGAACAGTAGAGCAGTAGAGGAGTAGAGCAGTAGAGGAATAGAGGAGTAGAGCAGTAGAGCAGTAGAGGAGTAGAGGAGTAGAACAGTAGAGCAGTAGAGGAGTAGAGCAGTAGAGCAGTAGAGCAGTAGAGCAGTAGAGGAATAGAGGAGTAGAGGAGTAGAGCAGTAGAGGAGTAGAGCAGTAGAGGAGTAGAGGAGTAGAGGAGTAGAGGAGTAGTGGAGTAGAGCAGTGCACAATTTCAGAAGCTGCTCTAGTTTGATATTCTCTCCTTGTCATCTCAAATTACTCGCCTCACATGGTTGCTGTTTGCACAGTACAATCAACTCTGCTGGACGCCTGAACATCCTCCAGTGGTTGGTTTCCGCAGTAAGACCATCCTAAGTCTGCGCTAGGGTATATCTCCACATCGGCCATGGAAATCTGCTATGCTACGCTAATTTAGCCATCTATGTATGTGCTCTGTATCTCTACATAGGGCAACACTACCAGTCTGGCCACTGCCACACACACACAGGCACACACGCACGCACACGCACACGCACACACGCACACACCATCCTGGCACTTCAAGGGCACTTGCTGTTCTGCATCACTGCCATCTGATTAATCTGCCTTTGCTGTTTCCTTGACTACTCTCTAGGAGGCGCCACTGAGACAAGTCGACAGCCATGTTGCTTGGCAACGAGAGCCTACTGGCCATCCTGCATCAGTGGGCGGGGCCTGATGTGGAGAGGCCAGAGAGTGCGGGGCAGACGCCGCAGTACATGTACCTGCTATTGGCCAAGGTGGCGCTAAACTGCTTCCTGGTGTTGTTCACCCACTGCGGCCTGGCTCGCTCCTTCATGGGATTCTGCTTACTGTCCCTCTGCCTGGCTGACTTCCTGCTGGCCGTCGCGCTGGGCACCATCGCGCTGCTAGGAGGTCACCATGGCGACCCCTCACTCGTGGCCTTCCTGCTCACACACTCCTCCTGTATCTACGCCTTTCTGCCACTGCCTGTGTTGGCGCTGGGCGCCGTGGACAGCGCCTTCGCCGCACGCAAGGACTCTGCCTGGAGCAGGGGCACGGTGGGGCAGGTGGGAGCGGTGCTGGCGATGTGGGCGGCGGCCGGGTTCTACTCGGCATGGCGCACCGACCCATCCGTCCAGGAGGTGGCGATGATGACGCACCCCGTGGGGCTGGCACAGGTGTGTGAGGTGCAAACGTCGCGGCAGGTGACTCTCTTCTGCCTGGTACTTCTTGCGGGCATTGTTGTGACCCTACTGCGCCACCTGCCCAACGTCCCACGCTGGCTCACCTGCGTCAACCGCCTGACGGCCGAGACGGAGAGGGCGGGCAACTCCGAGAGCCGCGATGCCCCGCCCACCACACAGAGCAACCTGCCCGTCCGCTGCGTGGACACAGAGGGCCTCTCCCTGTGGCAAAGGCAGCGGCGGCCACCTCTCTTCCTGAGCTGCGTGCTGCTGTTGGCCGTGCACTGGTGCCCGTACCTGCTGGTGCACCTGGGCTGTGAGCTGCTGCAGCTAACAGTGCCATCCTATGCCAGCGTCAACACCCTCTGGGTCAGCTGTGCCAACAGCCTGCTGGTGGGCCTCACCTACTGGAGACACGCCGGGCACCAGGGCGGGCATCAGCACTCGGACTTTAACGCCCGCCGCCTGGACGGCATCTGTGACTGGAGGATCGCCGGCTACCTCAGTTACCACGGCAACCACGACCCCCCACAACAGAAACTACCCCTGGAACTGCAGACTCCGTTAGACAGGAAACTAAATCCCCTCCTTCTCCTCTGAGGGGCCATCGCACACACACACACACACACACACACACACACTGCTGGGGCGCTAAGACTATGATCCATACCATAGATAGAACAAGAGAAACCTCGACACAGAGCTGCTGGACTGACAGGTCTACACCAGAGACACCAGGAGAAACCCAAGTGCCTAACGGGCAGATGAACAGGAGAATGGAGAACATGTGGCACAAAAGGTTCAAAGGTCAGCGATGTGATGCTGGAGGTGGGATTATCCCTGATGTGATGTGATGCTGGAGGTGGGATTATCCCTTAATAAAAACAACAATAACTGACATTCTCCGCTCCTAACCTCACCAGTTTACATTGAATTCCTAAGCTACCATTCTGGCCCAACTGTCTGGTCGGGGGGGGGGGGAGTGGAGAGGTAACCAGCCCTGCCCCAAACACATTCGCCTCCTGAGGTGCACCTCCCAAATAAATAGTTGAGTTAGCAACACAGCTGGTTGGCAATGGGCAACTGCACTGCAACCAACAAACAGCTAACTTAGTTTGCTACTGTGGCTTTGGGAAGCACACCTCTGGTCAGCTGGGAAAGATGAGTCAATGTAATGCTACTTTTAAAATGTACAAAACACTGAAATATGAATAAAATTAGAAAGCTATATTAAAGTGATTTATTATATCAATTGTTTTTAAAAAAAAAAAATCCATCAGAACATCCATCTTAATGATTCGAACATGGTGGCTGAGCAACAGTTTCCATGAACACGGAAGAAGGAGAACTGCACTGGAGCTCATGAACCTCCCGTCAGGACAGGGGTCACATGAACACATCTGGAGGGACTCAACCCTCAGAACACACACCAGCAACTCAAGCTTTGCTCACTTTAGGAGACGACTTTTAAGCTGTGGGCCCTTCATTCATCATTGTAGACACACACACACACACACGTTCTCCCACAGGGGCACTATCAGACTAGGCAAACATGGTGTCATGGCAACATCCATTAAAGACCTGCATCATGCAGTTGCCATAAGCCAGTGTGTGTGTGCGTGTGTGTGTGCGTGGGTGGGTGTGATGTGTGTGTTGTGCGCGCGCGTGTGTTGTACGTGTGTGTGCTCATGGGTGTGTGTTGTGCCTGTGTGTGCGTGTGAGTGTGTGTGTGTTGTGCCTGAGTGTGCGCGTGAGTGTGTGTTGTGCGTGTGTGTGCTCATGGGTGTGTGTTGTGCCTGTTTGTGCGCGTGAGTGTGTGTGTGTTGTGCCTGTGTGTGCGCGTGAGTGTGTGTTGTGCGTGTGTGTGTGTCCATTTTATTTGAATCCTACATTAGGTCCTCATGTGCGCTGTTAGGGGATGGAAGGTCCGATCAGACGCGCTCAAGCGGAGGTCTGAAAGCCTTTATTTAAAGAGGATAATGAAGCGCTTTAACAGAGTTGGTGATCACAGGCGGAGCGCTGTGTGTGTTTGTGTAGTGATCACAGGCGGAGCGTTGTGTGTGTTTGTGTAGTGATCACAGGCGGAGCGTTGTGTGTGTTTGTGTAGTGATCACAGGCGGAGCGCTGTGTGTGTTTGTGTAGTGATCACAGGCGGAGCGCTGTGTGTGTTTGTGTAGTGATCACAGGCGGAGCGCTGTGTGTGTTTGTGTAGTGATCACAGGCGGAGCGCTGTGTGTGTTTGTGTAGTGATCACAGGTGGAGCGTTGTGTGTGTTTGTGTAGTGATCACAGGTGGAGCGTTGTGTGTGTTTGTGTAGTGATCACAGTCGGAGCGCTGAGCGTGTAATATAAAACTGCAATATTGTGAAAGTGGCAGGAATGATTTTGAAACACAGAAGACTGCAACGTCTCTGCAAACACCCTATAGTTGCCCTTGTTATCTGAATTTGGCCCTTAATCCCGTCCCCTAAATGCCAGCTCCTGCATGCCCAAATACACCGTAGCGGCAATCAAATGCTTCAGTGTATCCCCATTACGACGCGCTTTAGCATTGTGCTGTGCCACTTGCAACCAGATACCCTTGTCCACAAGTTGATCAACGGGCACGCTACCTAGTAATTTTACGCGAATAGCTGCACCAACATGGTAGTTGCACTTGTTGTGATGCTTGGTGGCCCTGTCCAAATTTTTAAGGTCACTAAATCCCTGCACAGACCATGTTTGACATTTCCCTACCAATAGGCAAAGCCAGCATAGACGACTAGTGGTAACACTAGCAGTTAGCCATGGGTATCTTTGATACCATGTGGTGTTAAACACACTGACCTTACCATTCGCTTTTTCAATGTCAATTTTTGGAACTGATTTTCACCTTCTCGTCGTCCTCCAGTGTGTGAAATGGGGTATTTAACGTCATGAATACAACGTCTCGTTTTTCCATCCTTTTTTTTGATTGACACAACAAAGCAAAACTCCACAAAGGCTCAAACTCTTCTGCTGTCCGCATCATCATGAATGACAGGTCTGTCGACAAGTAGTACAAGACCTTTTGTGTCAACCCGTCAACCCACCCTTTCATTCTGACTGGCCATTGACAAATGTGGCTCCGGTGATTGGCTGACTGATCACAGACGAGCATTTTGAACTGACCTGCCCAAAGGGAGGACATTCCTCCCTTTTTGCTATTCACTCCATGTTAAAAGAAGAGCCCGCAAATCGCCCGGGTTCATAGCGTTTATAATGGATGTCAATGAGGGAGTAAGGGAGGACGATATTTCTGTGACTTTTTTCTGTTTTCGAAGTGATAAAATAGAATTATTTCAGCTATGTTTATCTATTAGATATCTGTGTTTTTTTTATACATTTCTCCTGGAAGTTCTTTCTTTAAAAATTTAAGGGCGGCTCTTCCTCTCTTTCCTCAATGGAGGAGTCGCCTCTGGTTGTCTTACTTGCTCATCGTACCTCTGTGCACATATAAGTTTCTTAGTGCATGGTGCACTGTGAGCACAAGTTTGTGGGTTATTAAGGTGGTATATTAAGCCACATCTCTGACGCTGCAGGCAGCCATTCAGCCAGACAGCTGTTCCATCAGTTGCCGCATGTTAATAGATTTTGTAGCATTTTGAAGCTTTAAGGTTTATCTGTGTTTGGCAGGAGCTGTGGTGCGCCTGGCTCGTTCCATGCCTGGTGTGTTTTCATTTATTTTGATATGATCAGGTATGCCAAGCTTTGTATTCTTTAATTCTTTAAATAGTGTGTGTATTTTCCACGCTCTCCCGAACTAGCAGGCTATTTCTTTTGAGTTACGGCGCTTGCAGGCACTGGTATACCAGTCAGGTGCAAAACTGGCATTTTGGGTCAGGCGTTGTGGCAAGCACAAGAAATTTAAGTCTGTACACACACACACACACACACACTTTCCTTGGTGCTATAAGAACAATTTCACAGAAATTTAAGTCTGTACACACACACACACTTTCCTTGGTGCTATAAGAACATTTTCACAGAAATTTAAATCTGTACACACACACACACACACACACACACACACACACACACACACACACACACACACACACATCCTTTCCTTGGTGCTATAAGAACAATTTCACAGAAATTTAAGTCTGTACACACACACACTTTCCTTGGTGCTATAAGAACAATTGCACAGAAATTTAAGTCTGTACACACACACACTTTCCTTGGTGCTATAAGAACATTTTCACGCTGGCACTGCAGCCTCGATCAAAATGAGTTTCTCACAGGTTGTCATGTTAAGGACCACCGGCTATTAAAGGCCATGAAAATACTTTGTCATGTACTGTTTTAGTAATACAGTGATGTCTAATGTTTGTATAATTATCTTCCTGACCTAACAAGCCTATGCAAGACTAGCTCAGGCTACTCACACTCCCAAAAGCCAACACATGCCTCCTGCAGCAGTTTACTTCAAACATTCTGGCTACCATCAAAACTCGTTAGAACAGGCTATAAGAACAGAATGTCTCTCTTCAGTAGCCAAATGTGAGCCAACCTCAGCTGGCAATCTCCGTTTTGGAGCATCTCTACTTCATATCCCTGAGCTATAGTGCACTTTGCTTGATCAGAATCTGCCTATCACAGAGTTCCCTCACTTGTTTAGGTCGACATTAGCCTACCCATGCCTTCCCAGCACTTCCGCTTGATTATCATCTGTAAGTGAACAGACAGTTTGCAAATTATGTGATTGTAGAATCGAGATTAAAACGTCTGCAATGTCATGTCATCTCAATCCCTGACCATACATCAAGGGCTTCTTTTTAAGTTATTTCAATAATTTCTAACAAATGGCTCCTTTAACCGATAACGTTATCGAGACTAAAAATGGACGCTTACCGCCAAGTACTGACAAAACTACCTTAAATAAACGGATGAAGCTCACATGCTGACTGAATTATATTAGTGCTCACCATCAAGTCACATCAATCAAATCACATCACCATGCCTCCCCTATCCTGGAGTGGTAGTAGGTACAATGATTGTTACCTGATCACTGTGCCTTACCAATTATTGCACCTTACTCTGCCTACAGTCCAAATAAACCATACAAAAATGTATGTGTGTGTGTGTCTGAAGTGTCCCAGACTGGGCAACCTATCTGACACATCTGTTCCCATGTGCGTTTTTGTATTGATGCCTCTCCATTTGGGCACCGTAGTTGGTTTACCGCACTGTGTTTATTTGTATTTATTTAAAATTTTTATTTTAGAGTATCTTTACCACACATTGCATTTCAGATTGTATATTACACTTCATATTGTATATGGTTTTCTTTTTCTCCTCTTGTATTGTTGTCGTGTTGTACAGTTATCGTGTTTGTCCTACATGTTGTTATGCTGCTACAGTAAGTGAGTTCCCAGCTTGGGATCAATAAAGTACATCTATCTATCTATCTATCTATTTATCTATCAAAGGCGCAAAATGGCCAAAATGCCATTATCAACTATTAACCTACAATATTGGTTAGCTAGCACTGCTAGTTAGCGGAGCCCTTTCAGTTTGACACAAAATCAGTTTCTTACCTGCCCGCCAATAGTGACGTCGAAGAACACAATTGGGTTGTTGGGATTTGATGGCTGGACATTCATGCTGAGATTCCACTCACCTCTGAAAACTTACACAGCTATGTCTAATTTACAACTTCACTTCTATTGCGAGTACAGCGTGTAATACCGTTCATTCGATTCAAAAACGTTCCAGACGTCAAGTAAGGGAGCCGATAGAGGACAATTCTACGGAATAACCTGTAGGACAACCAACGCGAAGGTTCAACCGTCTCTGGTTTAACTCTTTTGTTCACGTTCTAGTCCTCCTAATTGCAGTTCTAGCTGCAATTGGGAGGACACCCATTAAATAATGATGATTATATTGAAAATAAATAACATTTAACATTCTAAATTTTAAACGTTAAAAATTGCCGTATTTTTCATCACTGTTCACCCGTCAGACATGGACAGCTGGAAACTATTGGAATTAGACCGTGGGCCAAGGGTAACCTATGTGTGTAGTCTCGGTTCATTCTTGATTTAAAAATCGTTAACAGGTTCTATGGGGACTGATGATACATTTTTGCCTTATACCCGTAGGGAAAACAGTTTAAACAGCAAAATCTACACATTTTCTAAACGCTTATACCCTGTAGATGTGATTTAACATGCACTGAGATTTATCCCAACTTCCTCCATCCCATGGACTATACAGTTTTCTAATGTATTTTAATGGAATGAACTAATCACTGGCCATGGCTGAAACACATACTGCATCCCTAAATTTCCACTATTAGCATTCACATTCAGCATGGCCAGGAATGGGAAAAAAGTTGGTTTTGTTGAGTGGTTTGGGGGGGGGGCATTCTGACCTTATTTCGCCTGCAGCCAAAATGGAAATCAGGCAATTAAACTGTTAGACTCACAAAAAGGTAAACACATTGCTAACATTGCAGGGTTTAGGCAAATTTTATTCTGGATTAGACAATCAACCCATGTAAATCCAAATGGAACAATATTTTTGGTTGTATAATGCAGCACCTAACATGTGACTGAAGACCTCCCCCCTCTGCTGTTGCGCTCAATAAGGACGGGGTGTTCTCAGCGGTGTAGAACGCAAACACTGGATGCAAGCACAGAACTGGAAGCTGTTCAGTGAAAATTCCAAAACATTCAGGGACTACAGACAAGTCTACATGAGTCATAAGATCAGCAGTATAGATGGACTGAAGGCTTAGCCTAACTCTCTCACTCACACACACACACACACACACACACACACACACACACACACACACACACACACACACACACAGACAGTGGTTTGGAGGATTTTATTGAGGTCACGCATAAATGAACACAAAGACAACATGCAACAGGGAAATATAAAAATGTATGTGTATGTGTCTGTGAGTGAGTGTGTGTGTTTGCGTGTGTGTGTGTGTGTATATGTGTCTGTGTCGGCTATGTGAAATAGTGGGGCTTCTTCACGTCGATGTCGTACTCAGCCAGGGCTTTGTCTGTGTGTGTGTGTGAGTATGTGTCGGCTATGTGAAATAGTGGGGCTTCTTCACGTTGATGCCGTACTCAGTCAGGGCCGGGGCCAGGTCTTCCATAGTCAGTGTGTACTTCTTATCCTAGTCAGAGGAACCCCACACACACACACACACACACACACACACACACACACACACACACACACACACACACACACACAACATGTCTCTCAATGTGGACAAAACAAAAGAATCATTGACTTCAGACAAACTCAAGGCAAACACACCCCACTGTCCATAAACGACTTTCTAGTTGAGATTGCTCAGAGCATAGTTTCTGGGCATTCACGCCACAGACAACCTCACATGGACTCAGAACACCGCACACATCACAAAGAAAGCCCAGCAACGCCTCTACTTTCTGTGGACGCTGCGGAAACGCCACTCCCCCCTCCCCTCCCCCATCCTGACAACCTTCTACAGAGGCACTATTGCCAGCATCCTCAGCAGTGCCATCACAGTGTGGTTTGGTAACTGCACTGGCGCAGAATGCACAACCCTGCAGCGGATTGTGAGGACGGCTTAAAAGATCACTGGGGCCTCATTTGCCTCACTCTCTGACATCTACAACATCCACTGTCAGCGTAAAACCACAAACACTGTTAAGGACAGCCGTAAACACACCTGTCCCATGCACTCTTCTGTACTGTCAGTAGGTAGAAGGTACCACAGTATAACTGCCCGTACCTCCAGAATCACCAGAACCAATCACGACTGTTGAATAACAAAAGATGATGCACATTTTTCACACCGAACTGAAATGCACTCCTATACTTTCCTCCCCTGCTTCATTCTATACATTTCTATTCTACTCCACCTCCACCTCCACCTCACTGTGAACTTAACTTCTACCAATTAGTGCTTTGTTACAAGTCTACTTATGCCCTGTCTGTTGTTGTCTTTATCCATGGTGTCTCACTAAATACAGTGTACATGGCTGAAATGACAATAAATCCCACTTGGTTTGACTAAGGCATAATGCAATTAAAGTCAATGGAAACAGTTTAATGTCAGCATATTTGCACCCATAGATGTTGTTCTAGGGACCTTTTGATCCCACAGCTGGTCACGTCACTTGATTTTTTAATTTGCACTACACACGCACACACCTTAGCCTTGTTCATTGAGCTTCCTGACACTGTTCCCTTCATTTGTATTCTACACACACACACGCATGCATGCATGCACACACACACACACACACACACACACACCTGCCTTGTTTATGGAGCTTCCTGACATTATTCCCTTAATCTTGCAGTTTAGCTTAAAAAACACCCACAAACACACACACACACACACATACGCACACTTCTTGGCCTTGTTCCTGGAACTTCCTGAAGCTGTTCTCTTCATCTTGTATTCCACACACACACACACACGCACACACACAAACATACACACACCTTAGCCTTGTTCCTAGAGCTTCCTGATGCTGTTCCCTTCATCTTGCAGTGCTGCAGAGCGTCGTTGGCGATGTCTGAGATAAACTTCTGGGCAGCCAATGAGATGAGTCGGATTCTAGACAAATCAAAACATTTCTTTTTCTGAATGCATGCATGAACTTAAGATGTAAATTCTAAATCAACAGGAATACTTACATTCTTGGATCAGATGCCTCAAAACCAGCTCGGTTGAGATAGTAACCTGTCACGGCATCTGGGATCTGTAAATCAGAGGGAGAGAGAAAGGAAGGGGGGGGGGAGGGGGAGAAGGAGAGAGAGAGAGAGAGAGAGAGAGAGAGAGAGAGAGGCTGATGAGCAATCTGCTCATAAAAGAGAGACAAACAGAGGCAGGGGCTTGGGGATCTAGGGACACTGGCAGTGGGCCAGGCATTGGTTGCACCAGTGTACCTGACTGTCTTTTGGGTGTCTGTTTAGAGCAATGGTTTACAAACTTTTAACGGTCGCGTACCCCCTGAGGCAATGTATGTCCAATGGATGCACCAAGTATCCCTGAGTACGAAGAACCCCCGGCATCTCAGACTGCTGTGATCAGAATATGACTGAAGAAAAATATTGCTGCATAAACAAAAAGTGACCATACAATGTACTAGCAACTGGATTGTATTGGGGATCGTCTAAGTGTAATCTTTTCAATGTTATTTGCTGGAGAGAACTGAGCACCCTTTTACAGATTTATTTTGCATACCCCTAGAACTGGCGCTCCAGTTTGACAAACACTGGTTTAGAAGACTAGAGGCCTACTAGGGCACA
The DNA here is from genome assembly GCA_015244755.2 of Tenualosa ilisha. NCBI lineage: Eukaryota > Metazoa > Chordata > Actinopteri > Clupeiformes > Clupeidae > Tenualosa > Tenualosa ilisha. The sequence continues at coordinate 965,710 of PYXC01002420.1, forward strand.
CAGTATTGTCCCAACTACCGTTAGCTCAGTGGAACTGTAATAATTATTGATAACTGTGTAAATATAATACCTCTTCTACCAAACAAGAGAGATGCTGTTAACGTTCATGTTTCTGAGAGTCCACTGGCAAAGACAAGGCAGCTAGTGCTTTCCATTTCCATGAGCTGATGGTAGACTGATGTCAAAACAGAGGCTCAAACAACGCAACCACAGAAACAGCACTGCACTGGTCATGAGTGTGGGCCTGTCACCACTGCCTTAGAGCGCGCACACACACACACACACACACACGAACACACATAGTGATGGGGACCTCTAGAGCTCTTTTCTTACAGTGGGAGTGTAGTCCTCCAGCTGCATGAGGAAGTCCGCCAGCGGTGTGGTGGAGATGGCGGGCTTCACGTCTCCGTTTGCGATGCCCGGGGGCACGTACACGCCATTGGACACCTGGGCATCAGACGACGGAGTCGCCATGGCGGCAGAGGTTGGGACTGAAGACATCCATGGAAGAGGACAGAGTTTAAGTGCTGTAGCAATGAAACTTACTCATTAACTAATGTGCAATCTTTCCGACACCGACAGTCCTACATGGCAATTCCGACCTCTGTGTCTACGACAGTCTATTGACTCAAAAAGCATTATTTATACTCAAATGTGTATTTATCATGCTTTTGGAACTAAAGTCTGGAGAATAATTGTTTAACAACACAGCTGCGATCCAACTGGATGGAAGTTAAGTCCACTGTATTTGCTAGCTCCTAGGTTAACACATTGCGACTTGAGGGTCGCTAACTTACCATTACTTGATCCAATAGACGGTATGCTGCTCACGTTTGATGCTGCATTATTTGTGAGTGTGACACAGTTACTGGTGTTGCTCGATGTCGACGAATTTGATGCTGCCCCTCCAGTAGTTACTGGCTGCGAAGTGTCAACGTTCATGATGGCTTACTCGCAAAATCAGCTACACCGCGCTGATAGCGAAAGCAGATTAGTGAAAACACGTCTAACGACCGTTAGTTACACCACATGGAAAATGTATCGTCTATGATTAAAAAATATCGTGAGAAGCTGCCTAGATTACCGCGTTTGCGAAGCAGTTGGGGAGGCAAATTGTTTTTCTTTTACACAAATGGCAACCACCTCCAGCTTCCGTGTGCAACATGATAACTGTCCGGCCGAGAGGCGTGCCAGTGTATAGTTCCTAGGAGGCATTCTTTGTGGTTCTGCTTTACTTTGGATAGACACCGTAGTTCAGTACAGCATATTTTGCTCTTGTGAGATAAAAGAGTGCTGTCTCAGACAGTCCATCGGCAGTTCAACATGTCCATCAGAGTTCTGGTGAATGTAACTGGTGTTCTCTGTCTTTAACTCGTTGTTCTGCTATTTTTACACGCGGACAAGGATGAGAAACGTTCTGTTTCAGAACTTTCTGTTGCTCTCTTCAGGGGAGCCCAGTGGGTGCGTAAGGGCAGCTGCCTGGCTGTTGCCTGTGTGTGACTGGCAGTATAATGACACGGAGTTCTTCCTGCCCAATGAAGAGCTGTTGCAGTTGCTGCTGCACTGTTATTTTTCCAGCTTTAAGTTGGTGCAATTTAAATATCAGACAGGTTTCATTCAGCTTTAAAGGCCGATGTGTTATTCACATGTGAAAAGAGTGTCGCTCATATTGGAAGTGTATTTTGGTGCTGTGATAATGTTAAGTGCTGCAGAGGTTACTTGCGTTGGCCCATGTTTGTTTTGAAGAGATGACGCGCAAGTGTCGTCGCTCGAGTTCCTCCCCGTGTTTACCAGCCGTCTCACGGGCGCGAGGGAGGACCGGGGGAGGAAGGGCTCATTTGACTGTCACTCTCCCGGTGATTTACAGACACAACCGCTAAGCTACTCGCCAAGGTATCGCCAGGTAAGAAAACTCTGAATATATCGTATATCCCAACCCCAGCGAGACAGTAAGGAAGACATTATGTGCCGAATTCAGCTGGAATAGTCAAGGCGGCAAACAGCTGGAATCTCAAGTAGCTGACAGCATTAGCAAACGGCAAGTCCGTATGCTAACTCGTCTATTAAAGGTTCCGGGACTGGTTGTTCTCCAAGTACTGTGCTTAACTGTCAAATTGACATATTTAAGTTACGACGTGTTACTAAGGACAGTTCATAACCATTTTACAAAGTGACCTAGTGTTTGGGGATGTGGCAAATTCAAGCTGTAGTCCACATATTCTCCGCGGATCGTACCCGTCTATCCGGTCTAGCAAGTTTTGCCACGTAAATTGTGGCAAAGGTCAGCTGACTGAAGAGAATTATGAATTATAAACCTGTTTGTTCTTTTCTCTGACGAGTTTATTTTGTTCTTGCTTGCTTCACGGTGACTGGAATACATTTGGAGTTTAGCCCTCAAATCAGCCTGCATCAAATTTGCATGGTAGTTTTTTTTTTTTTTTTTTTTTTTTTTTTAAAACAAGAGATTTTCAGATCAGCAGAGACTCCTTACATTCACTGCTAATGTCAAACTTGTGTGATTTTTTGGTTTTTGGAATTTACCCTGTGTGTGTGTGTGTGTGTGTTTGTTTGTTTGTCTCTTTGTGTGTCTGTGTCTGTGTGTGTGCGTCCGTCCAGGTCTGCTCCTAGGTGTGTGTGAGCAGGCTTGTCGGCGGGGCCGATGTCCCCATGTCGGCCCGCGGCCATGCCTCACGTAGTCCAGCCCATGGAACGTTCCAGGAGAAGGACCCAGAACAGCACGGCCCCGTTCTCATTGAGGACCCACATGGCCACAGGATCAGGTCAGAACGGGCTGCCCTGAAGCTGATGGACCCAGAACCAGAACCAGACCCCGAGCTGGCTGAGCTTGGCCCTCTGCTTGGAGCAGCATCGCCCTCCACCAGTGCCAGAGTGAGTCATGCAGGAGGGGACATCCTCCACTCAGAGAAGGGAGAGAGAGAGATGGAGGAGAGAAAGTAAAAGAGAGAGATGGAATGGGAGGAGAGAGGGAGACAGATGGAGGAGAGTAAAAGTGAAAGAGAGAGTTAAGACAGAAGAGAGAAGGCCTTTTTACTCTGGAACCCGCTACGTTCCTGGAGCAAAAATGTCAAGCTGTGGTAAAGCAAGGCGTGGTGTCCTCCTGAAAACCGAGTTCCCGGGTTGGAAGAGGAGTTAGGAGAGTTGCGCAGGGTAGCCAGCAGAGGGAGCTCTGCAGATTCGTATGGACTCAACAAGCTTATGATACTTGTGTAGGAAGCCAATAAACAGATGTCTTAGCAAAGCAATCGGCTGGTCTGTAGACTATACCTATATGACTGAAATACTGGGAGTGGTGGACTCAAGATGGATGTGGATTATTGATAAAGATGGACCATGTAAGGTAAATTCTACTGGTGGTCAGATGGCTGGATGCTGTGTTGTTAGCAAAACGATGCTAACGTTATGTGTGCTATCTGTACAACAATGCTGGACAAGCAGTTAGTTTTGCTTGCCATATTGCCAATATCCCTTGACATGAAGCTCATTAGCTCATTTGTGTTTTCTAAGGCTACCTCCAACCAATAGACTTCTACTGTGAGTTAGCATGACACTGACATGAATACACCTTCTCAACTAAAGCATTTTTAAACGGAAGGTTGCACTGGTGATAGTCGTCGCACAGGTAACCCCGGGACGGATTCTTACCTTTCAGGCTGAACATGCTTCTGCTCTGATACTGGGGTCTGAGACGGGTCGATTGCCAGGTCGAGTGGACACCTGACCCCCTGTCAGTCCATGTGAAAGAACCAGGCGACACGCTTACTTGGGGTACAAATTAAATGTGTGTGTGTGTGTGTGTGTATGTAGGGTGCATCAGCGTTCCTTGAGGATGATGAAGATGAGGAGGATGAAGAGTCTCATGTGATCACCCTCCCGCTACAGGCACACCATGCTATGGAGAAGATGGAGGAGTTTGTGCATAAGGTAATTTCACACACACGCACGCACGCGCACACACACACCACGAGATGGAGGAGTTTGTGCATCAGGTGAGTTCACACACACACACACACACACACTACGCTATGGAGGAGTTTGTGCATCAGGTGAGTTCACACACACACACACACCACGCTATGGAGGAGTTTGTGCATCAGGTGAGTTCACACACACACACACACACACACACACACACACACACACACACACACACACACACCACGCTATGGAGGAGTTTGTGCATCAGGTGAGTTCACACACACCACGCTATGGAGAAGATGGAGGAGTTTGTGTATAAGGTGAGTTTACACACACACACACACACACACACACACACATCATGTGTTTGTGCAAAAGGTCACAAACTGTTGCATCATGACTTTACCTTTTACCTGTACTACTGTACTACCATTTCGACTTTACCTGTGTAACACACCTGTATTACTGATGTTACAGACTGTACCTGTGTAACACACCTGTATTACTGATGTTACAGACTGTACCTGTGTAACACACCTGTATTACTCACATTACAGACTGTACCTGTGTAACACACCTGTATTACTGATGTTACAGACTGTACCTGTGTAACACACCTGTATTACTGATGTTACAGACTGTACCTGTGTAACACACCTGTATTACTCACATTACAGACTGTACCTGTGTAACACACCTGTATTACTGATGTTACAGACTGTACCTGTGTAACACACCTGTATTACTGACGTTACAGACTTTACCTGTGTAACACACCTGTATTACTGATGTTATACACTTTACCTGTGTAACACACCTGTATTATTGATGCTACAGACTGTACCTTTGTTATGCACCTGTACTGCTGAGACTTTCCCCAGAGCCATAGGAGTATGGTCCATAGTACTTTGTCTGGCGCTAGTGTTGTAACAGACCTGCGTGTGGAGGTCACCTGTGCACATCATGGAGGTCTGATACAACGCTGTAGGGCCGTGTCACCTCAGACAGGACATACCTTACCTGTGCAGCACACCTCTGAGTGCTGTGTTGTGTGAAACCCATTTGTGTGTGTGTGTGTGTGTGTGTGTGTGTGTGTGTAGATGTGGGAGGGCCGTTGGCGTGTGATCCCGTACCACCTGCTGCCAGAGTGGCTGAAGGATAACGACTACCTCCTGCACGGGCACCGCCCCCCCATGCCCTCCTTCAGAGCCTGCTTCGGAAGCATCTTTAGGATCCACACTGAGACTGGCAACATCTGGACACACCTGCTGGGTAGGACACACACACACACACACACTCACACACTCACACACACATACTATCAGTAGAAATAGATCATGAGTGCTGAATCTGGGAAACCAGATCCACACATAGTTCTGAAGTATTTTTGTCGAGTGCTGTCAGTGTTAACACGCAAGCGCATGTAATTAATGTGCACATGTTAACGAGTGTTGCCACAGTTCCCGCCTGCGCCCGCTTGCTTTGGCTTTGACACGTAATTGACAGACACGCGGTCGGCACAGACAGTCTACAGCTGCTGCAGACTACTGCCTCACTTAACCTAAAGTATACAAGTCCCTCCACAGAAGTTCAGTGTATGCGAGACCAGCTCAAAGACAGCACTTCTTTTTATCTGAAGGTTTATTGTAACTCTGCTGCGCACTGACGTGAGATGGCAAAATAGGCCGAGCCTACAGTCACCTAGTGTCAAGCTCTTGCTCAGATTTCAAGAGCTCTGTCTGGGGATGAGTTTTGCTTTGACGTTGTGCACAGAATACAAGCAGCATAATGACGGTTATAGATGCTTCATAATGTGGCAGTTTAAAAGAGCTGACAGACATGATCACAGAGTACAAAGAAAAGGCCAAACCGCGGTAGATTTGAAGCAAGGGGGAGTTTGTGTGCCTGGAATGCGAGTGCGACTGGGGGATGATTTACAATCATGTGGTTGGTCTTTCCGACCCCATCATTTCAAAAGCAGCTCGCAAGGCGAAAAAGCTTTGGTACCCCTGTCATAGACAACCTGTGGCAACTACACTCTTTCACCCGTCATAGACGGCCTGTGGCAACTACACTCTTTCACCCGTCATAGACGGCCTGTGGCAACTACACTCTTTCACCCGTCATAGACGGCCTGTGGCAACTACACTCTTTCACCCGTCATAGACGGCCTGTGGCAACTACACTCTTTCACCTGTCATAGACAGCCTGTGGCAACTACACTCTTTCACGTTGGGTGTGAAGGGAACTGAGGAGCGCCACTTTGCTGAAGCCTGTGCTACCCAGGGGCGTGTGTCACACTCTTTCTTCACACAAAAATAAAGGAGAATCCTGGAGCTTTAAATGTGTGATTAATGGTGATTCACTTTTTTTAACGTTTTTTTAACGTTTTTTTTAATCGATTGACAGCACTTCTATTGTCACATGATATATGACTATTTATCACATGACTATTTATCACATGACGGTGATTTTAGGAGATTCAAGACATGTTCAGATTGGCACACAGGTGAAGTTTGCTCATGTTTGCCTTGATGTAAACACTCACCAACAGGAGGGAGCCATCTGAAGTGCAGGGTTTGTGAGAGTGACCACAGACCAGATAGGCCACTAGAAAGTGTCTCAAAGGTTATTGCTCTATTTCCTGGTTGGTGGGGTGTCTCCATTTCCTGATTCTACACGCTCTTGACATACATACACACACACTCTCACACACACACTCACGCACACAGACACTCACTCACACACTCGCACACTCACGCACACACTCACTCACACACACTCACGCACACACTCACACACTCACACACACACGCACACACTCACACACACTCACTCACACACGCACACACTCACTCACACACGCACACACTTACTCACACACTCACACACACATGCACACACTCACTCACACACGCACATACTGACTCTTGACATATATACACACACACACTCACTCACACACACACACACTCACTCACATATGCACACACTCACTCACACACGCACATACTGACTCTTGACATATATACACGCACACACTCACTCACACACGCACACACTCACACATGCACACACTCACTCACACATGCACACACTCACTCAAACACGCACACACTCACACTCACACACACACATACTGACACTTGACATACACTCACACACGCACACACTCACTCACACACGCACATACTGACTCTTGACATATATACACACACACACTCACTCACACATGCACACACTCACTCACATATGCACACACTCACTCACACACGCACATACTGACTCTTGACATATATACACGCACACACTCACTCACACACGCACACACTCACACATGCACACACTCACTCACACATGCACACACTCACTCAAACACGCACACACTCACACTCACACACACACATACTGACACTTGACATACACTCACACACGCACACACTCACTCACACACGCACATACTGACTCTTGACATACATACATGCACACACTCACACACGCACACACTCACTCACACACGCACATACTGACTCTTGACATACATACATGCACACACTCACACACGCACACACTCACTCACACACGCACATACTGACTCTTGACATACATACATGCACACACTCACACACGCACACACTCACACACGCACACACTCACTCACTCACACACGCACACACTCACTCACACACGCACATACGACACTGATAGCTGATACAGCTGTTCTGTTGTGGCTCAGAAAGCTGTGGTCATATGGAGCTGATAGCATTCCTAGTGTGTGTGTGTGTGTGTGTGTGTGTATGTGTGTGTGTGTGTGCGCTTGTTATCTCCATCTCCATGTCAGCATGTTGTGTATAGGCTGGGTTGTGTGTGACATTGAGTGGTAGGTGAATGAGAGAAGGCTGGATGAAAACAGTAGCAAAGAACAGCAGTGGCTGGGACCCTGTGCCCTCTGCCTCGTACACAAAACACACTGGGTCACAGGAGGCCTCTCCAGTTGACCTTCATCATGACCCCTGACCCGCACAGGGCCAGGAAAAGCCTAAATCCCACATCCTGACCCTTTGGAGCCCGAGCTGGCCAAAGTCAGCAACAGTAGAACACCTCTGAGTTCACATGAGCACTGAGACACAGCAAAGGAAAAGACACAACATCAGATGGTTTCTCTGGTTTAGCTGAAGTGGGAAGTCTGAAGTGACTCTGAATACATACAGGACACATAAAGGATGTAACACAATAAATTGCCAGGCTTGATATTTGCGTGTATTGGTGAACTATGAGCCTAGTTAATAAGTGAGAATTTGTCCAAGTTTAAAATGCACTGGACTACATTAGTCTCTTTGCCAGTGAACAAGTGACAACAGCACTTATATTCATTGTTCGTCACACAAACACAGGAGAGACTGAGACAGTGTTTATCCGGGTGTTTATAACAGATATGACCATTTCAAATAACCAGACTTTCAGGGATTTAGTCCAGATATGATCATCTGATCATCATGACCACACTTTTCAAGCACAAAGATGTACACAGAATGTGTGTGTCAGCAGCCAGACTAACCTAAATAACTGAAGCTAAGTACCGTGGCTTGGTTAGTACTTGGATGGGAGACTGGGAAAAACTGAGTTGCTGTTGGATGTGGTGTTGGTGGGTGGCCAGTAGGTGGCACTCTTCCCTGTGGCCCCTTGGCTCATTCATCCATTCCCTCCCTCTGCACCTCAAGCTGGTGTGCGGTGAGCACTCTGGCACACCCAGCTGGGTGAGTGAGGTCCCTCTTTGGGTGTCTGGGAAAGAGCGGCAGTAATGGAAGTAGTAGTAGTATTTTTCCCCACAGGTTTGATTTGGTTCCTCTGTGTGTGTGTGTGTGTGTGTGTGTGTGTGTGTGTGTGTGTGTGTGTGTGTGTGTGTGTGTAGGTCTGATTCTGTTCCTGTGTCTGGGGACGTTGACGATGCTGCGTCCCAACGTGTCCTTCATGGCACCGTTGCAAGAGAAGGTGGTGTTCGGCATGTTCTTCCTGGGGGCCGTCCTCTGCCTTGGCTTCTCCTGGCTCTTCCACACCGTCTACTGCCACTCCGAGAAAGTCTCTCGCACCTTCTCCAAGTGAGGAAGCTGTGTGTGTGTGTGTTTGAGGGGCCGTGTACTTGTCTGCGTCCCTCCAAATATCTGTTCACTCTCAAGCCCAGTGACTGTGTGTGTGTGTGTGTAGGTTGAACTGTCACTATCTTCACACTGTCCCTCTGATGATAACACTGCTCCTCTGTGTGTGTGTGTGTGTGTGTGTGTGTGTGTGTAGGTTGGACTACTCTGGCATTGCTCTGCTGATCATGGGTTCGTTTGTCCCATGGCTCTACTATTCATTCTACTGCTCCCCTCAGCCGCGCCTCATCTACCTCTCCGTGGTGTGTGTGCTCGGCATCGCTGCCATCGTCGTGGCACAGTGGGACCGCTTCGCCACACCGCAGCACCGACCCACCAGAGCTGGTACCGTTCCACTGCGCCACTCATCCCCCACTCCACTCATCCATCTGCCTTTTCCATCCCTCCCTTCCTGCCTGCTTTCTCTCTCTTCTCTCTCTCTTTCCGCTGTCTCACTTTCTTCTCTTTCTTTGCCAGTCTGGTTGTTTGTTATTCCTTCTCTCCCTCTCTCTCTCCGTTTTCCACACGGCAAAGAGAGGATGGATCAGTCATGATCACACATGTGATGACATGCCGTGTGTATTCCTATTTCAGGTGTGTTCCTGGGTCTGGGCTTGAGTGGCATCATTCCCACGATGCATTTCACCATAGCGGAGGGTTTTGTGAAGGCGACGACAGTGGGCCAGATGGGCTGGTTCTTCCTCATGGGGGCCATGTACGTCACAGGAGCCTGCCTGTATGCAGCTCGCATCCCTGAGCGCTTCTTCCCCGGGAAATGTGACATCTGGGTGAGTGTGTGAGTGACTGGGTGTGAGTGTGTGTGTGAGTGAGACTGTGACTAGTGTGAGCGTGTGAGTGGGTAAGAGTGTGAGTGAGAGTTGTCTTTTCTGAAAAGTATACTGCTGTACCACATACTGCATACGACCTGGGATGTACCAGTGCTAAAACTTTTTTTGTTGATCTATATTGAGCAAATGTGTGCTAGTTTTACTAAGTACTCACTAATTTTATAAAACAGCCATCATTTCAGGAAACAACTTAAATTGAGTGGACAAGCTCTTGGAACAAAATGACTCCTCCCAGATCTTGTCATATTCAATATAGAACAGTATGCCTTTCAGGAAGCAGCAAGCAAGAGTGAGTGAGTGAGAATATGGCCCAGTTTCAATGTCTGCCCTAAATGCACATACATGGGAGGGCAAAAGTGTTACAGCATTAATGACCCCCCCCCCCCCCTCCTGTTTGTAGTTCCAGTCCCATCAGATCTTCCATGTGCTGGTGGTGGCGGCTGCCTTCATCCACTTCTACGGCGTCTCCAACCTGCAGGAGTTCCGCCACGGCCTGGGGGGAGGCTGCACAGACGACTCTCTGCTCTGACCAATCACAGCAGTACTTCCTGCTTCCCCTTCCCACCACACCTCACTTCCTGCTACGTCATTGCGGAGAAGGACACCTCTACACAGAGCATGTTAATGCCAGGGGTGCCACTCCAATCACCTCATCTAGGCAGTGCCCCCCACACACAGTCTGCCAAAACCACCAGGGAAATGTGTGTGTGTTTGTGTGTGTGTGTGTGTGTGTGTGTGTGTGTGTGTGTGTGTGTGTGTATGTGTGTTTTAACTGTCAACCCTTTGTGGGACCTCAGAAAGCTTCACTTGTGTTTGATAAGGGAGTGTGATATGTCTTTGACAAAAACACTGAATCAACTGTACTTGAAGTCCTTAAAGTGCTCAGTGTACTCATAAACAACATGTTCTCTCTCTGCTGAGTGGCCTGAGTGGATTCATTGTGCATCTCTCTCTCTCACACACACACACACACACACACACACACACACACGCATGTGCAGGGATAAAGGAGACGCTGTGTGCAGACAGGTACATTACTCGTGATGCCATCTTCTCCAGCTGGGCACCCACACTCACTCAAGGGTCACCTGTAGGCCAATGTTGGGGGAAGCAGGCATTGTTTGGGGGAAGGACCGGAAAAGTAGCTTGATGCATGTCATACTGGTGCAAGTAGTGATGAACTGAATTGACAAGAAATCTGAAGTTGTTATTTTCCGCGAGTCACTGACTATGATTTATATGTTGTGACGTTAAGGGTTTTTTATATTTAGCATGTAGTTTGTGTCAGTTTGTTTCCTGAATTGTTTCGAAGTTTGAGACAATTGTAGTTCATCTTTACATTGTAGGCTCTGCCTTTCACGCAAGAAGTATAATTTCTGGAGAAAAAAAAACTTTCTTTAACAGGTCTATTGGCAATGTGATACCAATGGTCTTCGAATATTCAAACTCACTTCAACCCTCTCTGGTGACACCAAAAAAAGCCTCTTGAATAACCTGCGTCGTTCAGTGATATTGAACATCCCATGTTTTCCTTTGGAATTGTTTGGTGGATTTGCAACAATGTTTCTTTTTGATGGGAAGGGTGGCCTGGCGCGTGCCCGCGGCGAGGGAGCGCGCTGCTGATGACGTCGGTGTGTTTTCCTTGAGAGTGGCTCGCACAGCTTGTGACAGACTACTGGATACGAGTTAGCTCGAAGCTCTTTCTTAGCATACATCTTTCTTCCAATACAAGAGAGAGAGTTTGTGTTGAGGTTGAGATTTGTTTGTCTAACATCTTGGCAATCATTAGAAGCTGACTTTCCCACGTAGTCGCTGTCTGACCATTCGACAGACATACACAGCCGTAGTGAAGGGGTCTTGCTGCTGCTGGGACATGAAGCGCCATCGTGGGCAACAGTAGCCGAAATCCCTGAACGTCTTCACCATAATTAGCGGGTGGGTTGTCAAACTAAATATATCACTCCAGCGATATTGCTCAGATAAATACACAGTCAATATGTCAACATTTTCTACCATCTCCTGTGTACACATTGCACTGAATTGCATTTGTTCGCTAACCAGTGTCTGCCAGCTAGCTAGCTAAACATGCTAACGTTGACTTCAGACAGTGTTATTGTATAGAGATGGGATAGCATGGCAGCGACAGTAGCATACCGTTAGTACAGAGCACAGGTGGCTAGCTACGTTTAATGACTTGTGGCGCAAGAGTCTCCTATGAATCCATAGATATTTTCCATCTTTTACACTTATCTGCCAAGTCAGTGGTTTCTTGTTTGCTGTCGCCAGCCGCGTTAGATAACTTCTCAGCCTACGCGTGTGTGGTAAGTTAACGTAATGCATCGCCAGTTAGCATAGCTAGCTTGTGGCTCTTTCTCTAGACCTGACTCTTGACACGCACACCGGTGTCGTAGTGCTTCAGGAAAAGCGACACTGCGACTGTGCGACACTGAGTCTGGCATTTGCGACGGCTCTATCCCCCAACTCTGCCCTTGGTCTGCATCCGATACGAGGCTAACTGCACAGTCACAAACTCCTGTAGTCATGACGCTGGGCTGCCTGTCTGGATTTCTGATCTGCTGCTGTTGGACGGATAAGGAATAGAACAAACAGTCAGAGGAGGGACCTCTTTGCTGTGTGTGTGTCTGGGACTCACAGTGGACTGCCGTTGTTTGGTAGTACATGCGCTGCTACACCAGCTGTTTGGTGAGATAGAGGAGGTAGAGGGGCGGGGGTTGGGAACTGGTCTGGTGAGGTAGAGGGACAGTTTGGGGGTGTGCTGGTCTGGTGAGGTAGAGGAACAGTTGGGGGGGGTGCTGGTTTGGTGAGGTAGAGGGATGGCGGGTGCTGATCTGGTGAGATGGGGGGGAGCGTGGTTGATCCAGACTCAGCTTATGGGAAACACAGGCAGAGCTTGTAAACACATTGGGTGCCTCAGGGACCTATACTACGAAGCAAGGTTACAAGTTTACCAGAGTAACTTTGGGAGTAGCCTCTGATCTCAATAACTGATCTGTTGTTTCTCAAGTGGCATGTTGTTTGGAGATCAGCAGTTACACCTAAAGTTACCAAGCTTAGCCAGTAACCTTGCTTCATAGTACACCCTCTTGCTCTGTTACTGCGCTGACCCAGGTAATGTGAGGCTGGGCTGAGTCAGTCCTCTGTGTGTGTGTGTGTGTGTGTGTGTGTGGTACATGGAGTGAGATGACACAGTGATCATTGTCAATCATCAGGTAAGTGAAGGCTGCTTCCTGATTGGCTGCTTGGCTGCCAGCTTCCTTCCTGCCCTGGAACTCCCTGCGGAGCCAACCCCCCCCTCCCCGCTTGTGGTTGCCATGGCTCCCAAAGACATCATGACCAACTCACATGCCAAGTCTATCCTAAACGCCATGAACTCGCTGCGGAAGAGTAACACGCTCTGTGACATCACGCTGCGTGTGGACAACGCAGACTTCCCTGCACACCGCATCGTCCTGGCCGCCTGCAGCGACTACTTCTGTGCCATGTTCACTAGCGAGGTAACCATGACGCCCAACAAGGCTCACCATGACAACAGCACTGATGGAGCACATGGCCCAGACACTCGCATTCACACACACACACACACATACACTCACTTTTACTTACACACGTGCATATACTCACTTACACACACACATACACACATGCATATACACACTAACTTACACACACACTCACACACACACACATTTTGTTCTTTCTCAGAATCTGTTGCTCTCCATCTGTCGTTCATATGTGCTCTCAGCATCTCTCTCTCTCTTCCTCCACACTCTTTTTTTTTATCTTTTTCTTCAGACAGACTCAGTGACTGATGTCCTAGACGCACACCAGACACACACCTAGACAACCAGGAACTGCACACACACTCACGCTGGACACACACTACCACACTCAGACACTGGACACACTAGACATACACACACTCTCTCTCAGCAACTCACACACTGGACACACACAGTGCTTGCAAGGCTTGTTTCACTTTAGACTGGGAATTAGTCACTGTGTGTGTGTGTGTGTGTGTGTGTGTGTGTGTGTGTGTGTGTGTGTGTGTGTGTGTGTGCGTGCGCGCGCGTGCACTTGCTCTTCCCCTCTGTGTCGTGACGTGCTGTGTGTCCCTTGTCTCTCCCTGTAGCTCTCTGAGAAGGGGAAGTCATTTGTGGACATCCAGGGTCTGACTGCGTCCACCATGGAGATCCTGCTGGACTTTGTTTACACAGAGACGGTACTGGTCACAGTGGAGAATGTCCAGGAGCTCCTTCCTGCCGCCTGTCTGCTACAGCTCAAAGGTAAAAAAACACACACACACTCACACTTATTCACATGCTCACTCACACACACACACACGCACACACACTCTTGTTCCCACACACATTTACACTCGCCCACACCCTCAAACACACACACACTCACACACCTACACTCACGCTCACTCACACACACACACACACACACGCGGATACTCTCGTCCCTTGGTCTGATCTCTGCTGCAACTTCAAAGGATAATCACACAAAGACTCACAATTACACCTTCGTTTCTTTCTCTCTCTCTCATACGCACACACTCACACACACGCTCACTCACTCACTCACTCACTCACTCACAACCACTCAAAAAGAATACAGTCATACACACTCAATCACAGAATCACAGAAGCTGCAGCAGCTGCTCAAATGGTCACACACACATACACACACACACTCACACACCCATATACACACACACACACAGACAGACAGAGACACATAAACACTCACTCACTCACACACACACACTCATTTGGAGGGCTCTGTGAGCGTAAGTGTGTGTTGTGGTCTATGAGAGGCCTGCTGTGAGCTGATGATCAGATAAGAGGGTGTCTGTGGTCCAAACAGGAAATGACCCCCACTTCCTGTTAGTGTGGCATTGTGTCTATGTTCACACCCTGTGGGCCACAGCCAGCACTGCCTGGGCAATTCAACCAATAGTGTATCAGCAACACGGCTTTACATCTCCAGCCAGCCAATGGCGTATCAGCAACACGGCTTTACATCTCCAGCCAGCCAATGGTGTATCAGCAACATGGCTTTGCATCTCTAGTTAGCCAATGGCATGTCAGCAACACGGCTTTACATCTCTAGTTAGCCAATGGTGTATCAGCAACATGGCTTTGCATCTCTAGTTAGCCAATGGCATGTCAGCAAGTTGGCTTTGCTTCTCTAGTGCTGTGAAACCTATGAGCTACTGATGTCTGACTGATGTCAAAGTCAAAATGGAATCCATAAAGTGCTTTTGGGACCCAGTCATATGGAGTGAGTGTATGAAGAAACTAAAACTGTATGTGTGCGTTGCCGTGGATGTGCCAATCAGTGTGTTATAGTGTGATTTAGAAAGGTGTGTGTGTGTGTGTGTGTGTGTGTGTGTGTGTGTGTGTGTGTGCGTGTGCGTGTGCGTAAGTGTGTGTGTGTGATATGACTGAACTGCACCCTATACAACTGTACTCCCCTCAGAGCAGTCCTCCCAAACCCTCCCTTTACCCTTCATCCCTCTGACCTCTCTCTGTCTCCAAGGGGTCAAAAGGGCATGCTGTGACTTCCTAAACAGCCAGCTGGACCCATCCAACTGCCTGGGCATTCGAGACTTTGCTGAGATGCACAACTGCCTGGACCTCATGCAGGCTGCAGAGCTCTTCTCTCAGAAACACTTCTCCGAGGTGGTTCAACACGAGGAGTTTATGCTCCTCAACCAGAACGAGGTGGAGAAACTCATCAAGTGTGACGAGATCCAGGTAGTGTGTGTGTGTGTGTGTGTGTGTGTGTGTGTGTGTGTGGATTAGGGTTCTCCGAGGTGGTTCAACACGAGGAGTTTATGCTCCTCAACCAGAACAAGGTGGAAAAACTCATCAAGTGTGACGAGATCCAGGTAGTGTGTGTGTGTGTGTGTGTGTGTGTGTGTGTGTGTGTGTGTGTGTGTGTGTGGATTAGGGTTCTCTGAGGTGGTTCAACACGAGGAGTTTATGCTCCTCAACCAGAACAAGGTGGAGAAACTCAATCAAGTCCAACAAGATCCAGGTTGTGTGTGTGTGTGGGGATGGGTGGGTTTAGAGGTGGGATGACTTCAAATTAGTAGCAATGTGTCGAAATCACAGCAACACAATGCCTCCTAATATAGGGTAGGGTAGAGTATGCATAGGGAGGACATTAAAGCTGAAGGGCTGTACATTTACATTTATGCATTTAGCAGATGCTTTTATCAAAGCGACTTACAATTTGTCAGTTATCAATTGTTCACGGCCAGTCTCCCCTAGTGTCTTGCTCAAGGGCACAACAGTGGCAGCTGGGATTCGAACCCACAACTTTTCAGGCTACTTGCACGCTAGCCAGGTTCCTTAACCACCACGCCACCACCACCTGTAGAGTATGCATAGGGAGGACACTTAGGATGAAGGAGGGTAGAGTATGCATAGGGAGGACACTTAAGATGAAGGAGGGTAGAGTATGCATAGGGAGGACACTTAGGATGAAGGAGGGTAGAGTATGCATAGAGAGGACACTTAAGATGAAGGAGGGTAGAGTATGCATAGGGAGGACACTTAGGATGAAGGAGGGTAGAGTATGCATAGGGAGGACACTTAGGTGAAGAGGTAGAGTATGCATAGGGAGGCACTTAGGATGAAGGAGGGTAGAGTATGCATAGGGAGGACACTTAGGATGAAGGAGGGTAGAGTATGCATAGGGAGGACACTTAGGATGAAGGAGGGTAGAGTATGCATAGGGACGTCCAGTGCAAAGACACTGTTTGACACAGACAAGTTAAAGACAGGCACATTAACAAAGTTACACACACAGGAATTAAGTGTGTGGTCCCAGAAATTTCACACACACTAAAATTACAAACAAACACAGACACACAAAGCTGTGCAATGGGGCTCATATAGCCAGTAAAAACAGGAGAACAGTCTAGATGCGGCCAGCATGTAGTGGAGAAGGCAGAGAAAGACAGACTTGTGCCCAAGACTCCATAACCCCCCCCCCCCCCCCCCCCCAAACCAAATTATATTATGTATAGACCTGGACCTATAATATCTATAGAAAATTGGTATCTTGTTTCTAGTGGTTTCTAGCACAAGGGGAGACAGTTTGTGGTGTTGTACAGTGGAAAGTTTTTCAGATTTTAATCGATTACACGGTCTACGTGCCATCTGCACTTCAGCGTGTTTACATCTCAGTCTGAATAAAATTGAAGAGTTTCTGCTGCTTCCTAACAGATCAAAAGACACTCCCTCGCTTTGGCCTAGCTGTTTAGCTGCTCAAAACATGTGCTTGTGACCAGTGTGATCAATGTTACGGCAGAGCTGTCTGTGCGAAAGCAGACACAAATGGCCTCCACGAGTGACTAGAATACAGCCTATCACTGAGTGATGATAATGTGAACAATCCTCAGACTGGTTGTTTTAGAGCCTCCAGAAAGACCACACCCCCCTGTAGCGTGATAACCAATCAGTAGGTGAGCCTATGTGAGTATGGAGTAGCCAGACAAAATAAAACAAAGGGCCCTAAGGTGACGGCACGACTCCCCTGTGGTCTGCTACACTGTTGGAGGCTCTGGCCATATAAGTATTTACATTCCATATTTCTGTATACATTGGGATTGTTATGCACACTGCCCACCCTGGCACAGGTCTCACCGTACGTCACTGGCTTACAGTGACTGTGTGTGTCTGCCAGCAGTGATTGTGTGTGTGTGTGTGTGAGAGGCAATGCTGTAGAGCAAGTAAGGGGTTAATGGCAGACACTGCACTGTTCTTTCAACACCCCAGTAATTTGTGGTTTAAGAAAGGCAGCCAGTTGAATGCAGCCAGTTTAAACTTGTAGGTGAGTAAATGTAATCACATTTAATCCTCGTTTCCCACACACACACACACACACACCTCTAGACCTTCCATGTCCCTGTGTGTGTGTGTTTATGTGTGTATGTGTGTGTGAGGAAAAGAGCAAGAGAGGTGTGGATGATATCACAAATAGGGAAAATCCTGTTGCTAACACTCTCACACACACATACACACACATACAAATACACACATAAAGCAGGCTAATTATTACTGGAAAAAGAATTTATGCCGGTCCACCCCCAGAATGTTCTGGGTTGTTTGAAGTTTTCACAGATGCGGCAGGACCTGTTATCACCTAACACTTTAATCATAAGCTCCATATGAGTTTGCGTGTGTGTGCGCGTGTGCATCTGTGTCTGTTTGTGTTGTGTGTGTGTGTGTGTGTGTGTGTGTGTGTGGTGTGTTGTGTGTGTGTGCCCTTGGGAAGGAATATGAAGGCAGAAAAGAACTAAAAAGACAAATTCAGCACCATGGTTACTTCATCTGAAGATGGACCTCTGTGTGTGTGTGTGTGTGTGTGTGTGTGTGTGTGTGTGTGTGTGTGTGTGTGTGTGTGTGTGTGTGTGTGTGTGGTGTGTGTGTGTGTGTGTGTGTGTGTGTGTGTCTGTAGGTGGACTCTGAGGAGCCGGTGTTTGAGGCTGTCATTAATTGGGTCAAACACAACCGTAAAGACAGAGAACCCTTCCTGCTCACATGCTGGAACATGTACGGATGCCGCTACTCACACCACGCTACATTACCGACGTTATCGATGCTGAGGTGAGACACACACACACACACACACACACACACACACACACACACACACACACACACTCAGACAGAGACATGTGCAAACAGGACTGTACACATTTCCAAACATTTCCTCACTATACAGGGCAGTTAGAGTAGGACAAACACACACACTCAGTCCTGCTAGGCTAGGTAGCACAAATGCGTGCACACAGACGCACGCACACACACACACACACACACACACATACCTATCAGACCTCAGGTCAAGATCAAGCCTGAGCGCTGCTCCTAATGATGCCACTGTCAACACACACATAATTTT
>PYXC01002421.1:0-32500 GCA_015244755.2 Tenualosa ilisha
ATCAGAATCCTTCAAGAGCATCATTCTGAGCTGCTGGAAGAGTTGGCCACTTCAGCATCTGGATGGCAACTAACTAACTAACTAATTAATTAATTAATTCACTATTTTTATTGGTGTCATCCACATGAGAGCTGGATATTTTCTTTTTTATATCAAAGAATGAAATGTGTGAGTTTTGCACAGGCATCATGTGGTCAGGAGGGGGCACATTAGACAAAAGTGTGAAAGTAAGGCGGAGTTTGCAGTCACTCAGAGTCTGAGGAGACCGGTGTGGGGGTGTTGAAATAATGGGAAACATATTCTTATCTCCAGGGCTGGACATTTAATTTCAGTGTACTTCAGATTTCAGAGAGCTGTTTAGAGGACTTGTCAGATTTTAATGTGATGTTACTATTTGTGTCATATGCTGCATAGACTAATCTCTCCTAAGCAGCTCTGGATTTTTTTTTAGCAAATATTGTTCATTTTGTAATGTGCGTATGTTTTACATTTCTGTTTTTGCTGTGCTGTGCCATGTCACAGTAAAGTTTCTTGTCTCTTTTTATACTGTTGAATTGTAGTACAGTATTAGATAAATGTATTATGTACTATTTGATTATTAACCATTTTCCTGAACATCCAAATCAACATGATGATGCCTCTCTTGAACAGCAAAGAATTCTCTTGGTAGAAGCTTCAGAGAAAGCCAAAGTCGATGAGTCATTAATAAGGGAAAAGATGGAATTAACCTTTTTCCTCAGGAGAAGGGAGGTTGTTGATGACCAGCCCATGGTGATCGAAGTACAGGATAGATGGCCTGCTTTGTTTTTCAAGAACCAGGTAAAAATTTAAAAATTTTGGCTTTTTTGTATCTGCTGTACACCCCTGTTCACAGGTCTGTATCCTGAGAATCCTACCCTGACTTATACTTTTTGTACATGTTGGTTTCTGTATTTGACAGATCGATGTTCACATTACAAACAAGATGTTACTATGAACATTCAGAGCTGCAGTGGAGAAATACACCCCCAAACAACTTCGGCTATACTGTGCCCGAAAAGCAGCCTTCGGACAGCGTATGGATGATGTCTTGGCAAAGCTTGATGATGAGGTATGGTATAGTTGAAAAATGTACCTTTGCTTAGTCAGCATGCACATAAAGATGTAGGCACAATATCAGGTCTCTAGCTTTGAAATTGTGTTTCTGAATTGAATTTGCTGCCACAGTGCGTTGTCAAATTTTGGGGCAATTTCAGGCACCCGAATCTTCTTATACCCAAGCCATTCTCTTAAGTGCAGCATTTGAGGTAACACTGAGAAAGCAAGGTTACAAGGATATTTTATTTTGACGTTTGACGTGCAGAGATACTTGGTAATGTAGAACATCCAGTGAAATGGTGTGGCTGATTGAATTGGGAGAGTGGATTAAGTCAGGGTTGTGTTAGAAGATGGGGGGGGGGGGGGGGGGTAGTTTGGGGTAATAGTGAGGAATGAGTCTAAAGTCTGGTATGGTAGTGGGGTGCCTGATGGGCTATGTGTGAGGGGCAGTGCTGTGTGTGTGGTAGGCAGTGCTGAGGTGGACATGGGGCAAATGTGTGTGTCTGGGGGGGGGTGGATTGTGAGGGCTTGTCTTTGTGTATCTGGGTGGGCTGTGTTAAGATGGGAATTGGGCAAATGTGTATGAGGAGAGGGGGTGAGTACAGTGAGGGGGTGTTAGGACTAAAAGGGAGGAATGCAGAAGGAATGCAGAAAGTGCAGAACATTGCGGTCATCCTTGAAGAGAGAGTTGTGGTGCAGGACATCCCTGATACTACAACAGCTCTGGCATACCCATTCTGCCTTTTTTACGCCCTCAATATTTCCTACCCGAACGCTCTTAAGTATACTTTCGACACTTTGCAAAATGTGTTCATGGAAATTGGTCCCAAGTGCACACAGCGCGTGCGATCTCTGAAAAACAAACTGTCTCTTCAGACTTCATAAAGAGTGAACAGGAGGTTATATGGTGAAGTGCATGTACTGGTCAGTTTAAGTTTCTTTAGATAGCCCATATTGTCATTGTAAGTTTTTCAATATGTTTGGGAAAATGAGGATCTCATGTAAAACATTTTATTTTAGAGTGATTATGTTGGCAACATGTTTGCACTTTACATGTTTTAACCGCATACCTCCTAACTTGGGCCATCGTTACGTTTTTCGTACTTACCATAGTCAAACCTGTTAAACATGTGCGTGTAGGCTGTGCAGGCCCATGTTCTGAATCAACCTGTGTGTGTTTAGGCTGTGCAGGCTCGTGTTCTAGGTGAACCTGCATATTTACATTTGGAAGGGCCGTGTTCTGAGTCCAGAAAAGAAATCCTCTAAGTTGTTAGCTAAGAAAGCTGCAACCTCAAATCATTTTTCCTGGCTTTGGTCACAATTATGACACATGAGTTCTGTGTTATTCTGCTTCTGTAAGAGGTTTTACAGCTATAATGTAACTGTCATGCTATTACCATGCCAGATAGTAGTCTTTAGGTTACATCAGTAGAACAGGAGATCAAGTCAGAAGCAGAAACAGAGGAACAGTTGTATTTTACCATGAAATGCGTAAAGGCAGAAACAGCACGCTTCACATAAAGAGCCACCAACTGCCCCACAAAGAAACAGCCTGAATTTAAGTACAGTTCCAGGTTGACAGGTTGTCTGCACTGAATCAGACCATGATGAGTGCCAGTGTGGTATGCTAGAGCAGATAGCCACTGGTGCAGAGGACAGATAGTGCAAAGCACCAAAACAACCCAAGACCATAATCCATTTTATCTCTAATGACAATTCAATTATAACAGCAGGAACGGAAAGAAATAAAAACAGTCATGTCGCAAGTGCAAAAACAGTTGAGTCGGATCTAGCTCAAGCATACTGACATAAACTGTATATGGCTATGAAAATAAGACATATACATTCTGATTAATAATTGATTTCAAATCTAAAAAAAATGAGTTTCCTCCTTTGATTAGGATTTTACGATTAGGTTTTTATTTTGCACAATTAAAAGAAGAAATAGGACAGATAAAAGAAAACAAATAAAGTGCATGGAGAGGCAAAGAACCCAATGGTTTGTTTAAAGGTTCCACCTTAAGGAAAAAAAAAAACCCTTACATTTATGCATTTAGCAGATGCTTTTATCCAAAGCAT
Organism: Tenualosa ilisha; assembly: GCA_015244755.2. NCBI lineage: Eukaryota > Metazoa > Chordata > Actinopteri > Clupeiformes > Clupeidae > Tenualosa > Tenualosa ilisha. The sequence goes on from PYXC01002421.1 coordinate 3,157, forward strand.
ATGATGACAACATATTTGTCAACTATCAGTTACATCAATTACATCAATTACTATCAATTACGTCCCCTAGAGCAGGGGATCTCAACTCTATTGGGCCAGGGACCCCTCATAGAGCAGACATTTTTTCAAGGCTTATTCTTTCAGATGCTTTTGAACTCTTATTGAACTCTTTTTTTCCTTAAGGTGGAGCCTTTAATCACTTATATACTAAGTTCATTTTCCTTAACCCGTTTTATTATAATTGCCTCTTACTTTCCCTCTGGCCAGACTTCCTTCATTTTATTAACAGTGGGCACACCTTTTTAACCAGTTCTTTCCTTTATTATTTCTCTATTGAATCAAGGCATACAGACAGTACAGCTCAAGATTATATTTCACATGCATATGCAAATCTCTATCATATTTCATCAATTGAATCTTATAATCAGTTACTTCAGCATAAACACAATTATCCTGTGAGAGCAGAGGTTACACACATCTGTACTTCCTTTTTGAACCACCCTCCCCACATAGGTGACCCATCAAAGCATCTTTTATTTGGTCCTCAACTTGGAGTATCATGCAAGCTTCTTCAATAATACGTTGGAGGGCCTTCTCTTTCCTGTCTGTGGTGAGTTCACTCCTCCTCTCTCTATCCTCCTTTCTAGCTCTAATGTTTACCCCTAATGGGGGTCTATCTTCACTTCTCAGCACAGTAATCTCCACCCCTTCTTTTAGTCTAGACAACCACTACCCATTCTCTGGTAATCTCCCTTTCTCTTCTGTCCCGCTAAGCTTTCCAATCACTAATTTCTCTGCTGACCGGGATCCCCCTATTTGCTGGCTTCTCTTCCTTATAGGTGGGCCAGTTGACAAGGCGTGTCTCCCCTACTGTCTCAGACTTTTTATATCTTTCTCAATTACTTCATCAAGCACTTCCTTTGCCTCCTCATCGTCCAAAGCCTCTCCTAAATAGCACTTTAGAAAAAAAAAATCTGCTAGTTTTCTTTCAACTATCTCTTCAAATCGCACTAATTTCCTTATTTGTTCATAGATCCTATCACTTTCTCTGTTTTCTTCATCATTCTCAATGTCACCTGATAAATTTCCTTAGGGCAGGGGTGTCAAACTCATTTTCACCAAGGGCCACATCAGCGTAATGGTTGCCCTCAAAGGGCCACATGTAACTGTAAGACTACATTTATACTAAGAGTATTCAGCCAAAGCAGGAAATGACAGCTTTCTCATATGTGTAAATGCAACTAAGAGTATAAATGTAACCAAATGTAACTACTCCTAAATGTTAAATAACTCTGAATTTATTACTTATTCAAATCACAATGCATATGCATTTGCATAGATGTAAACAAAGGTTGCTGGTAGCTCTGTTAATATGACATAAACAATTACTGTCAGGTTAAGAAACCCACATTACTCCATCAATCAATGATCAAACCATCTAAGTGAATAATAATAGAAAAACATCATCCAACAACAGTTATGATAACTTTGTTCAAATCTTTTTTGTCACAGCTAAGAGGGGCAGAATAACAGAATAAGTACAACCAACAATTGTGAGCTGTTAAGAACATATGTGACAGATGTAGCATTTTACAAAAACAAATAGCTGCATGCAGCCTTGCAGATTTGTCTGCATAAACATATAAACCTGTAAACACTAAATACATTACTCCACATATAAAGTTATATTTGTAAATAACTCAAAATAACAAAATCAGGGTTGTCTCAATTCAAAACTATATTGTCTCAAGTTTGTAGGTGAAGTTCATGAGAAGATGCCTGTCCTGGAACACACAGCGTGGAGGTTCTCATCAGTGATGCGTGATCTGTGTTTGTTTTTGTTTCGATTCATCATTGAAAATATTTGTTCGCACAGATAAGTGCTCCCAAACATAGACAGAACACAGGCTGTTTGACGTCGAAGCTGTGGTATTGAACCAGGTGGCATTTTACGGTAAAAGTCCTGGATCGCAACATTCTTGAACTTTGTTCTCAGGCTATGATTGCTTTGAAGCTCGATTAACTCCATCTGAAGGTGCTGGGGTGCGGTGCAGTGCAGACGTCGGTGGTGAAAGGATCGGCAAAGATGGCAAAGTCCGAGTGCTGCGCTTTAAAGTCAGAGAAGCATTGATGCAGATACACTGCAATCTAGTGGCGGGATGGCGACAATTCGCGGGTAACATAATTGGCATGTATTGTGGGAAATGTAGTTGATAGTCAATGCACGCTTTTGCTTTATTTTTTAAAGACAAGCGGAACTTTGCAGCTCTTGCGGGCCACATAAAATGACGTGGCCACATTTGGCCCGCAGGCCTTGAGTTTGACACCTGTGCCTTAGGGCATAAGCGTCTTCTCCTCTCTCCTCTGACTCAGGCTCAGCCCCTCCTCTACCTCTTATTGGGGAAATGGTTCCTCTTTCTCCTTGCTCAATCCTGCTATCACTCACACTCCCATCCCGGTAATTACAAGAAATTTTCTGTTCTTGTTCAATCTCTCCCCTGCCCTGCTCTATTTCGTCCACACGAAGGCAGTACAAGTCTACTTCTGGAGACTCCCGTTCATAGACAGGCGAAGACCCAGTGTAGCTTGTACAATCGTCATTAACATTCGGGGATCCTTCTGGTGAGGTAGGAGAATAACTTATTTCTCGGAGTTCCCTATAAAAGTCATAGGCAGATCTGCTTGGCAGTCCGTTCTGGGGTGGGCAGGAACACCAATCTTCAATTTCTGCCCCACTCTCACGCATCCACTTAGTCACTTGTCTCAACACTCCACTCGCTGGGAGTGGAGGTCCTTCTCCAATCACGAAGACTTGTGGGTTTTCCCCACTTGCCTTCAGAGTGAGACTAGTTCTAGATCGCGTCTCTAAGGTAGCAGGTTGCCTCAAACTCATCTAACATACGGGTGTCCCCGTAGACAGACAAAGAAACACGTATAACACTCGTTTAGTTTTTTTGTTCAATTTCCACACGGCGTATTGCCACACCATTCATAACAAGCCTTTTCTTAACATATATATACTTTCCTGCTCTGCTAACACAAATTACACACACATTTTTTTCTCATGCACAACCTTTTAACTTACACACCGGGCGAGGCCCCGTCTCAACCCCAGACGAGACCCCGTCTCAAGCCAATACTTTAAATACTACACGGGGTGAGACCTCGTCTCAAACCTTTCACTATTCAGGGCGAGACCGCGTCTCTATGAGAGGCCGTGTAGGCCAAAAGACATTGGAATTCTCTCCCACCCCTACTGAAACTGTCTCTCCATACCGAAAAAAGACTTTCACATATACATTTATGGGTGCCAAAACACACTGGAACACTTAGTCACCTGCCTCCTTTGTCAGTGTGGAAATGCACAGAAGAGCACAAGTATAGGGGAGGGAGGACAGGAGAAGGGGGGGGGGGGGGGCAGTGTCTGAGAGAGAGAGAGAGAGAGAGAGAGAGAGAGAGAGAGAGAGAGAGAGGGGGTGGGGTGGGGGTTTTGAGAGAGAGAGAGAGAGATTTTTCAGTGCGACAGGAAGGCATTTCAGTGCGACAGGAAGTCAGCATGCAGGTTCATTGCACATTGATGTTTATTGCCTAAGGTCCGACCAAAGTTTAACAACATGCACAAACTGCTAATTATAATCGTTTTAATCACATGTAATCGGTCATTAGTTAGTTCAAACCGCGAAGATGTTATTGATATCTTTTTGCGCGTTCTATGCTGTCTTGAAGCAATGCAGGTAAATCCAACTGTAAGGTGTCTCAATGAACTTGAAGCCCATGCTAGAACGATACGTCACATCACAAACATTGTAGGGCAAAGTGGCGCCTTGGAGACAAGAGAGTGCACAATCTTACTAGAACAATTACATCAGTGGATAATTGCTATTCTGCAACAGTTCCATGACGAAAGTGCTGCCGTCGCCCCACCAACTATCAGAAGCAGAGCTGGTCGCCCACGTTACGATTTGACAGCAGACCAGATAGAATTATGTTTGGGTCTTGGGCTTAATTGGCAAGGAATAGCCTCGCTGTTTGGCATTGGGCGACGGACTTTGTACCGCCATCGACAACGCCTGGGTGTACCACCACTTCAACACACTCAACTGTCGCGGGAGAACCTACTGTCAAACATCAGACACATTTTGGAAAGCACGCCGAATGCTGGTGAGACTTATGTTCGGGCCAGTCTGCTCAACATGGGAATTCATATCCAGCGCAGGAGAGTTCGAGAAGCTCTACAAGCAATTGACCCAATTGGACGATGTGTCCGTCATCGACAGGCCATTCGCCGCAGGATCTACAATGTTCGTGGTCCGAATGAGTTGTGGTGAGTGCGACAATTGTTTTTACTATTATAATGCCAGCATTAGGCCTAATAATGTGGCCATTGTGGGCTGCATAAGGTATTTTCCCCATGAGTGAAACTGACAGCTTTCTTTTTCTTGCTCTTTATTTGCAGGCACATAGATTCAAACCACAAGTTAATTCATTGGAGAATGGTGTTTCACGGATGTGTGGACGGGTATAGCCGCACTATTATAAACCTAGAGTGCTTAACAAATAATAGGGGCTCTAGTGTGCTAACGCTGTTTGAAGAGGGAGTGCGGAACTTTGGGCTTCCATCAAGAGTCCGGTGTGACCGTGGAACTGAGAACTTCGAGGTTGCACGTTTCATGCTGAGCAGAAGAGGGTTACATCGGAGAAGCGTCATCGCTGGCCGCAGCGTGCATAACCAAAGAATAGAACGACTTTGGGCTGAACTGAACCTTGTTGTCTCTTATTTTTATGTAGAACTTTTCAATTTTATGGAGAACCAAAACTATCTTGACTCATTGTCGGAGTTACACATGTTTGCACTACACTACATTTATGTACCACGAATACAGCGGGCGGCGAGGGAGTTTCGTGATCAATGGAATAATCACGCTTTGTCCACTGAAAGGTACAGGACACCGCTCCAGCTGTGGTTCGCTGGTATCAGGAATGCGGGCCAGGATATCACAGGGATCAACGGTGTCTTTGCACCTCTGGAATCGCAAGGTCCTGCATACCGTGAAATACCACCTGAACTTCAATTCAACAGCGTCGTAGAAGTTCCTGATAACGACTTTCATGTGAATGACACTAGTATGGAAGAGATCCGTCACACAATTGATCCTTTAGGGAATGATGGAAATTATGGAATAAATCTTTTTGTGACCCTTGTCCGTTTCTTGGAAACTAGACAATAAAAACATCAGTTTTAATGTAAAGAAAAAGCATCAGTTTTCATTCATTCATTATGACCGCCGCTAGCGAAGCTAGCGAAAGCGGTCATATTGGTGTTGCTGCACGTTTTTCCCTTTTTTTTTTTTTTTTCACCGATTTTCCGTCAACGATTCCCGGGACACTGAAACTCAGGGGGAGATGAATGTTTGTAGGCATGTAGCCCTAGAAGTTTGTGAGCGAATATGAGCTTTTGGCCCCCAAGGCCCCCCCCCCACTGTGCCAGTGTCCGTCAAAGAGGGGGAGACCGGCAAAAGTTTTCGCTGAATAACTCGATGAACCTTTCACCCAACAACACGAAATTTTTGTAATATGTCGGTGTTACGTATCGACCCAGCCCATAAACACTCACTTGAAGCATAGCGCCACCTACTGATATGGGTAAATGCAAAAATTGGGATTTTGAGTTGGCAATATCTTGGACCGAGAAGCTGGGAACTGCGCAAAATATGTCATGCACGATCACCCTAAAGACTTCTAAAACACAGCACAAGCCATGAAATTTGGACCATAGGGGGCGCTGTAATTGCAGAAAATGTCATTTTGCCTATTATCTAGAGAATGCTAATGTTTACAGCAATTTTCTTTTTATTGTGAAAACTACTGACCCTCACGCATTGAAAACACTGGTCGACGCCCACTTCCAATGAAAACGGTTTACGTGAAATTTTAACATTGCCAAAACGAATCTGAACGAACTCGTCATAGGCTGTTAATGTGAATCTCACCAAATTTGGTATACGTCATCTACAGACAATGCTGACAAAAAGTTATCAAAGGATTTATCTTGAGATAAATTGTTTCGAAGTTACACGTCAATGAACATTGAACACGTAGCTTAAAATTTTTTAAAAGTACATATCTTGGCTTTTAATTGCTCAAATTTGGTCAAACTTGGCATGCCATCTCTAAACTGCTTTTTTGTCATGTGTACAAAATTTTGTGACATTTCGTCATAGGGGGCGCTGTTTATCGCCGAAGCTAGGTGTCAAAAACCAGTTTTTGTTAAATAACTCGTTAACATTTTTGCCCAAGATAACGATTTTGTGTTAGTATGTTGGTGTTACAGAGACGTATCAACCCAGCCCATAAACGCTCACGTGAAGCAAAGCGCCACCTAGTGATTAGGGTAAATGCAAAAATTGGGATTTTGAGTTGCCAATATCTTGGGCCGAGAAGGTGGGAACTGCACGAAATATGTCATGCACGATCACCACAAAGACCTCTGAAACCACAGCACATGCCATAAAATTTGGTCCATAGGGGGCGCTGTAATTGTAGAAAATGTCATTTTGCCTATTGTCTAGAGAATGCTAATGTTTACAACATTCTTTTTTTTATCGTGAAATCTATTGAACCTCACGCATGGAAAACACTGGTCGACGCCCACTTCCAACGAAAACAATTTACATGAAATTTGAACATTGTGAAAACAAATCTGAACGAACTCGTCATAGGCCGTTAATGTGAATCTCACCAAATTTGGTATACGTCATCTACAGACAATGCTGACAAAAAGTTATCAAAGGATTTATCTTGAGATAAATTGTTTCGAAGTTACACGTCAATGAACATTTAACACGTAGCTTAAAATTCTTTAAAAGTACATATCTTGGCTTTTAATTGCTCAAATTTGATCAAACTTGGCATGCCATCTCTAAACAGCTTTTTTGTCATGTGTACTAAATTTTGTGACATTTCGTCATAGGGGGCGCTGTTTATCGCCGAAGCTAGGTGTCAAAAACCAGTTTTTGTTAAATAACTCGTTAACATTTTTGCCCATGATAACGATTTTGTGTTAGTATGTTGGTGTTACAGAGACGTATCGACCCAGCCCATAAACGCTCACGTGAAGCATAGCGCCACCTAATGATAAGGGTAAATGCAAAAATTGGGATTTTGAGTTGCCAATATCTTGGACCGAGAAGGTGGGAACTGCACGAAATATGTCATGCACGATCACCACAAAGACCTCTGAAACCAAAGCACATGCCATAAAATTTGGTCCATAGGGGGCGCTGTAATTGTAGAAAATGTCATTTTGCCTATTATCTAGAGAATGCTAATGTTTACAACATTTTTTTTTTAATCGTGAAATCTATTGAACCTCACGCATGGAAAATACTGGTCGACGCCCACTTCCAAGGAAAACAATTTACATGAAATTTGAACATTGCGAAAACGAATCTGAACGAACTCGTCATAGGCCGTTAATGTGAATCTCACCAAATTTGGTATACGTCATCTACAGACAATGCTGACAAAAAGTTATCAAAGGATTTATCTTGAGATAAATTGTTTCGAAGTTACACGTCAATGAACATTTAACACGTAGCTTAAAATTCTTTAAAAGTACATATCTTGGCTTTTAATTGCTCAAATTTGGTCAAACTTGGCATGCCATCTCTAAACAGCTTTTTTTGTCATGTGTACTAAATTTTGTGACATTTCGTCATAGGGGGCGCTGTTTATCGCCGAAGCTAGGTGTCAAAAACCAGTTTTTGTTAAATAACTCGTTAACATTTTTGCCCATGATAACGATTTTGTGTTAGTATGTTGGTGTTACAGAGACGTATCGACCCAGCCCATAAACGCTCACGTGAAGCATAGCGCCACCTAATGATAAGGGTAAATGCAAAAATTGGGATTTTGAGTTGCCAATATCTTGGACCGAGAAGGTGGGAACTGCACGAAATATGTCATGCACGATCACCACAAAGACCTCTGAAACCACAGCACATGCCATAAAATTTGGTCCATAGGGGGCGCTGTAATTGTAGAAAATGTCATTTTGCCTATTATCTAGAGAATGCTAATGTTTACAACATTTTTTTTTTTATCGTGAAATCTATTGAACCTCACGCATGGAAAACACTGGTCGACGCCCACTTCCAACGAAAACAATTTACATGAAATTTGAACATTGCGAAAATGAATCTGAACGAACTCGTCATAGGCCGTTAATGTGAATCTCACCAAATTTGGTATACGTCATCTACAGACAATGCTGACAAAAAGTTATCAAAGGATTTATCTTGAGATAAATTGTTTCGAAGTTACACGTCAATGAACATTTAACACGTAGCTTAAAATTCTTTAAAAGTACATATCTTGGCTTTTAATTGCTCAAATTTGGTCAAACTTGGCATGCCATCTCTAAACAGCTTTTTTGTCATGTGTACTAAATTTTGTGACATTTCGTCATAGGGGGCGCTGTTTATCGCCGAAGCTAGGTGTCAAAAAACAGTTTTTGTTAAATAACTCGTTAACATTTTTGCCCAAGATAACGATTTTGTGTTAGTATGTTGGTGTTACAGAGACGTATCAACCCAGCCCATAAACGCTCACGTGAAGCATAGCGCCACCTAGTGATAAGGGTAAATGCAAAAATTGGGATTTTGAGTTGCCAATATCTTGGACCGAGAAGGTGGGAACTGCACGAAATATGTCATGTACGATCACCACAAAGACCTCTGAAACCACAGCACATGCCATAAAATTTGGTCCATAGGGGGCGCTGTAATTGTAGAAAATGTCATTTTGCCTATTATCTAGAGAATGCTAATGTTTACAACATTTTTTTTTTTATCGTGAAATCTATTGAACCTCACGCATGGAAAACACTGGTCGACGCCCACTTCCAACGAAAACAATTTACATGAAATTTGAACATTGCGAAAATGAATCTGAACGAACCCGTCATAGGCCGTTAATGAGAATCTCACCAAATTTGGTATACGTCATCTACAGACAATGCTGACAAAAAGTTATCAAAGGATTTATCTTGAGATAAATTGTTTCGAAGTTACACGTCAATGAACATTTAACACGTAGCTTAAAATTCTTTAAAAGTACATATCTTGGCTTTTAATTGCTCAAATTTGGTCAAACTTGGCATGCCATCTCTAAACAGCTTTTTTGTCATGTGTACTAAATTTTGTGACATTTCGTCATAGGGGGCGCTGTTTATCGCCGAAGCTAGGTGTCAAAAAACAGTTTTTGTTAAATAACTCGTTAACATTTTTGCCCAAGATAACGATTTTGTGTTAGTATGTTGGTGTTACAGAGACGTATCAACCCAGCCCATAAACGCTCACGTGAAGCATAGCGCCACCTAGTGATAAGGGTAAATGCAAAAATTGGGATTTTGAGTTGCCAATATCTTGGACCGAGAAGGTGGGAACTGCACGAAATATGTCATGTACGATCACCACAAAGACCTCTGAAACCACAGCACATGCCATAAAATTTGGTCCATAGGGGGCGCTGTAATTGTAGAAAATGTCATTTTGCCTATTATCTAGAGAATGCTAATGTTTACAACATTTTTTTTTTTATCGTGAAATCTATTGAACCTCACGCATGGAAAACACTGGTCGACGCCCACTTCCAACGAAAACAATTTACATGAAATTTGAACATTGCGAAAATGAATCTGAACGAACCCGTCATAGGCCGTTAATGAGAATCTCACCAAATTTGGTATACGTCATCTGCAGACAATGCTGACAAAAAGTTATCAAAGGATTTATCTTGAGATAAATTGTTTCGAAGTTACAAGTCAATGAACATTGAACACGTAGCTTAAAATTTTTCAAAAGTACATATCTTGGCTTTTAATTGCTCAAATTTGGTCAAAGTTGGCAGGCCATCTCTAAAGAGCTTTCTTGTCTTGTGTACTAAATTTTGTGACATTTCGTCATAGGGAGCGCTGTTTATCGCCGAAGCTAGGTGTCAAAAAACTGTTTTTGTTAAATAACAACATTTTTGCCCAAGACAACGAGTTTCTGTTAGTATGTCAGTGTTACAGAGGTGTATCGACCCAGCCCATAAACACTCACATGAAGCATAGTGCCACTTAGTGGTAAGGGTAAATGCAAAAATTGGGATTTTGAGTTGCCAATATCTTGGAGCGAAAAGGTGGGAACTGCACAAAATACGTCACGCACAATCAGCACAAAGACCTCTAAAACCACTGCACGTGCTATAAAATTTGGTCCATAGGGGGTGCTGTAATTGTACAAAATGTTATTTTGCCTATTATCTAGAGAATGCTAGTTTCCAATCTAATTCCCACCTCACAACACTGTTCTACCACACACTTGTCATGCCAACAGTTCTCACATTTCAATACATTGCGGCGGTCATACCATGTATCGCTATGCGGTACATCTAGTTCAGTTTTCATTTTATTGTTCAAAAAAATCTAACCAAAATACTGCCATAAAGACAGTGAACTTATTGAACTTAAAACTCAAAACCAGACACAACCCACTTAGGCCATACCAAAACCCTGCGTGTTTCGGATAGCAAAGTCCATCGCTTCCTTGAAAGCCTCATAGTTTCTGTACAGTGGCAGGCGCAAGCAATTTATGCAGGTATTTGCAACAGGATATTTGCCTCCAGTGTGAAGAAACTCTAACGAGGGCTGAGGGGAGAAACCCATTGGTGGCACCACATTGCACCCTGTTGTGAATGTTAGAACACTCTGCAGTTTTGTAATGCTGTAATTGTAAAAGCATCTGCTAAATGCATAAATGTAAGGGTTTTTTTTCCTTAAGGTGGAGCCTTTAAACAAACCATTGGGTTCTTTGCCTCTCCATGCACTTTATTTGTTTTCTTTTATCTGTCCTATTTCTTCTTTTAATTGTGCAAAATAAAAACCTAATCGTAAAATCCTAATCAAAGGAGGAAACTCATTTTTTTTAGATTTGAAATCAATTATTAATCAGAATGTATATGTCTTTTTTTCATAGCCATATACAGTTTATGTCAGTATGCTTGAGCTAGATCCGACTCAACTGTTTTTCCACTTGTGACATGACCGTTTTTATTTCTTTCTGTTCCTGCTGTTATAATTGAATTGTGATTAGAGATAAAGTGGATTATGGTCTTGGGTTGTTTTGGTGCTTTGCACTATCTGTCCTCTGCACCAGTGGCTATCTGCTCTAGCATACCACACTGGCACTCATCATGGTCTGATTCAGTGCAGACAACCTGTCAACCTGGAACTGTACTTAAATTCAGGCTGTTTCTTTGTAGGGCAGTTGGTGTGAAGTGTGCTGTCTCTGCCTTTAGGCATTTCATGGTAAAATACAACTGTTCCTCTGTTTCTGCTTCTGATTGATCTCCTGTTCTACTGATGTAACCTAAAGACTACTATCTGGCATGGTAATAGCATGACAGTTACATTGTAGCTGTAAAACCTCTTACAGAAGCAGAATAACACAGAACTCATGTGTCATAATTGTGACCAAAGCCAGGAAAAATGATTTGAGGTTGCAGCTTTCTTAGCTAACAACTGGATAACAGCAAAGTGCTATGCATTTGTGGAAAGGTCTACTTCCAGTTGTCATTGTTAAAGGGGAACTCCAGCATATCTGAACCTATATTCTACCGAAGACTTTGGTTACAGCCAGTGCCCTGTACCCAGTATCATGTTAGTGGCAAGAATACCCAGGCAGCTATAAAATTTCTAACGTCAAAGTAGACAACCTTTTATACCACCAGAGATGCTGTACTTCTCAGTAGGCCCTGTGCAAAACAAACAGGAGTCAACAGGAAGACAACACTATACCTGTGTAACTCAGCAGTGCTAAAGAAGCAGTATAAATCAACAGCAGGCATAATGAGGCACGATATCCTTTATTGATGACAAAAGAGACAGAATCATTGATTATTGTTGAAGACAATCAGTTCTTTTAGATAATTAAAATGTAAAGACAGAGCCACCTCATTTTCTCCATATACTTTCAATCAACAATAGATCAGAGGTGTTTATCAAACAAACTGTATGGTTTGACAAGCACAGAATGATTACTATGATGATCTACCTTTAGCTAGATAAGAGACACAGGCTCATTCAGTGCAATCGAAGATGTTGCCATTCTTCAGGACAAGCCAGAGATGACCCATATCATAGGACACATGCTTCACCTGGCCACTGTGGACAGATATGTGGGTCCAGCCGTTACCTTCAGGTGTGCATTCAGATGTTAAATCTCTGCAATGGGGAGAAACATACTTTATAAGTCTAAAATGATTGATTCCCATGAAAATATGATAAACCATGTTTTTATGAAGACACACCTGCGGAACACCTGTCCAGCAGAATTCACCCCATAGACAGAGCCATCAACCCCCACCTCAATCATAGACAAAGCCCCTGGAATGTGTTTCCAATGTTCTGTTCCCTGACATTCAATGGAATTCACCCCCTAAATCAGCCAAGAAGTGGTGACGAGGAAAATAAATTAGACTGTCATCTTTTCCATTTTTGGATTTTTAATTCCTCCCCAGACAGTCCATTCCAACCTTACCTTTCTCACAAAGATTTGATCATCTTTGTTAACACCCCAGCAGCTGTAAGGGCCACAGCTGTAGTACTTGAGACTACCAGGAATAGTAACCCAGTTGGCATCACTGCCAGCTTTAATATAGCCAATTGTATTGTCCATCGGAAGACAAAAGACGGCATCATGATGATTAGCTCCTGACACAAATCGGCTTCCACCAGCATCAATTTGCTTCAAAAGCCCTGGTCAACAACAAATCAACTTATCATTAGTTCCAAATCAAAAAAAGATCTGTTAACAGAGAAATCACACCTCACAGAACTTTCAGAATTTCTTAGTCTTCAGTTTTGAGACACAGTGTTACAAAACAGAGATGAAAATTTCAGTAAAAACCATACAAAAACTTTAAGGTAACTGCTATATTATATTTCAGTCTAAAATGTTTTTACCCATTTTTCAGTAGTATTGGAATGAGTCCTACCAGGTACATTTAGCCAGTTAGCTCCAACAAGTTTGAAGATATGGTTGTTTCTGTTAACTCCCCAGACTCCCGCGGAGCCCACAGTGACATGTGTAAGTTTGCCTGGCAACTGTGTCCATGACGATCCATACAGTGTGTAGATGTCATCATTCTGGTTCACCCCAAACACTTGCCCATTACCAGCATCAATCTGTACCAGGCCGCCAGGGATTTGTCGACAACTATATGCTGCTAAAATGAGGTACACAGGTATAGTGAAGGGTGAACAACAAGGGGAGATGGAGAACATGTAGAAGATTGAGAAACAATCAGATGAAGGTACCCAAAGTAGACTGAGAGGAACTTACCAGTGCAAGAAGGCAGCAGGCTTTGCAGGGCAAAGAGAAGTGTTGCAATATGGAGAGTCATGGCTCATTCATTTGAAGATAACTCTCTGAGAAAACATAGGCACCTTTTATAGTGTCCACAGCATGCATACCTTATTCTAAAATGAGGAAGGAAGTACAAACAATTTTCATCAGGGGTTTTTCCCTATTCAGTCAGCCAGATAACTCCACCTTTTCTATGCAAATTAGTCTGGGGGTATTTTCAGGCAAATCTGGTTTTTCATGATACAGCATCCAAAAGGGGTTGGATTTGTGTTAACTGATCAACTGTCTTTTAACTTGTTTAGATAGATATCTATTCCCTGTCCTGGTGAAGATAGATGTTTATTTGGTTTTCACCAGCACCCTCTGTTTCCCTCGTTCCTAACCTAAATCTGGTCTGGTTTGTTGTCTTAACCCTTTAGACTCAGGTTACACATGGCATACCTTTGTATCACATTAATATTCATTTCTAGGATATTACAATTTTTCCTACACACCTTGTCTGAAATTTGTGAAATCATCAAAAAACTATTCAGCCTTTCAGGTGATTTGTGCGCTGAAGACGTAATGAATGATGCATCTACACAGCCATCATCATCCTCTTACAATAGGGATGTGGACATGTGGACACTGATGATGACAGAGAGCTCAGCCATGGTTATTCAAATAGTGCATTTGTGGTGGCATTTGGTGATAGACTGACACTTTGAAGAAGAACTGAGAAGTTTTGCTTGTTGAATTTCACTTTCACGATTTCATGACTATTCATGTCAAATCCACCAAACCAACTGCTTTAATGATTCTTTAACTCCTTTGCCTTCCGTGTAGACAGGGTCTAGTAAAATCCAAGATGAAATTTCATGCATTGTAACTGTGTGAAAGAACATGGAGTAATCTATCTGTCACGCAGATAGAAATTTGATCTGGCAGCTTAAGGGACGAAGACTAAAGTTTTTTTTCTCAGACACTTCCAGCACATGCAAAACATCACAGGGACATATTTTAAACACAGGGTTTTGTGCATACCATAAGATATGTATTATAAGATATTACCTGCCTTGACCTACAGGTCTAGATGAGGAGTCTAGCATTTTATTTCTCTGATGCAGACAGTTTTCTGTAAAATGTCTTTCAAAATTCTGAGATTCGGAGTTATGCGTTGTTATGACAACAACAGCAACAAAGAAACTGGTCCGAAGCCACCTCTAATGGAAACACATTAAGTCATAGAACACTAACTTCACCAGAGGCAAAAGTGGTGGCAAGGAAGTTGCAGCTCTGGCAATGATTCTAAGAAAAGTGCGTGTCATGCTTCCACCCTGTGGTTAAGTATTGGAACTGCACTAAAGCCCTCAGTGGGTATGGCTCTCTCCATCTTTCTATGCTCTCATCCTCCCTCCATCCCTTCCTTCTCTCCCTCTCTATCACTCTCTCTCTCTGTCTTCCCCTTCTCGCTTGCTGATGTCATAAGCATTACTGAAGCTCAGTGTCCTCTGCTCAGCCCACTCTGTGCCACAGCCAGCCATGTTGTTTTTGCTCTGCTGATTCTGCATCCCCCGACCCCCCCCTTCACACACACACACACACACACACACACACACACATTCTCTCTCTCTCACTCTCTCTCTTGCTGACGTTACGTACCAGGCCCTCACTGGGTCTGTCAGCAAGGACGCTGTGAGCCAGGCACAGACACACACACATATACTCACACAAGCACGCGCGCGCGTGCACAGCACCACACCATACAGGAGCGAGCAGGCGAGCAAGCAAGGCTCAGGAGGGGCCATAGAGAAGCAGGGCAGTGAGGGGATAGCGGTAAAACGCAGGCTCCCAGTAGAGAGCACCGACTGGGGAAGAGACTGACGACAAGCCCAGGTAAGATTTTGTCCCTTCATACAGCTGGCCAGGCCTATAGGAATGGTGTACATTTGGACCAGTTGTGACCAGGCCTGATGCTGAATCATCTGGTAGCGTGAATGCGGATACATAGGATGATGGATGTATACTGTGTGTGTGTGTGCGCGCGCGTTTGTGTGTGTTTGTTGTGATAATTACAAGACATGGTGTTAACTTACAAGAGAATGTGATTTGGAATGAAATATCTATGTATGTCATTGCAGAGAATCTTCGTGTCATGCGTGATGTGTGGAATGTGTGATGTAGATGCGTGAGGAAGATAATAGATGTGCGCTGCGCGCGTGTGTGTATGTGCTTGTCAGGGCTGTGGCCTGCCCTAGATGGCCATCTTGGTGATATTTCTTCTGGTATACAGTAACAGATAGGACGCTACATCAGATTTTCTTGGCCTGAATGCTCAAGACGCTTTTGTCTTTGCTAACCATAAATTTACACCCGAGGCCGATTCTGTACTAATCAAGAGACGAGCGGATCCCCGGGTTGGTGTTCGTTCTTTCAGTTTATTTTGAAAATGTCCATAAAGACTGTAAAGACGATTACTCAGAAAGAAACACCATAGAGGTCCGTCATAGAGATGTGGGACGTGTTATTGCTGACAGAAATGTGACGTTACGTTGTTTACATTGCGGTGATTATAGCCCTATGCAGCCACAGGAAATCATGGGACCAGCATTCAACTTGACACAAATCGCAAAACAACAGATACTGTCGTAGGGTATTTTCAGCATAAGCATTTCTACCGATAATGAGAGAGTAGGCTACGTATACGTGGCTGTCATGTAATATTTTTGATGGAAAAGGAGATGATCTTTACGTTGTGCGCGCCCTATTTGTTTCGCCACCTTAGGAGGTCAGGATGACATCGTGTAATGTCTTTATGCGCATCGAACATTCGGATGAGTGTGTCAGCCTTTAAGCTCACAGTTGTGGCGTACAAACGCATGAAAAAAAACGGATGTAAGGCACTGTTTTGGCAGCTGATAGAGCGCGTCCCCGCTGCCATCAGAACACTCGTCACAGCAGCAGGCTGGACTGAGAGCGCGTTCTCGCTGACACCTGCCGGCGTAGTGAAGAAAGGCGATTTCGGGAGGATGAGCAAGGCGCTGATCAGGTGAAATACACTGTAGGCTATTTAGCCTACTTACTGTGTTCGACAGAAAGGTGTTTTCGTTTTAATCTGCAGTGTTAGAATATTAGTTTTTATTCAGGCTTAGGCCTCCATTCAGTTCAGCACTCACATATAGGCTACATTCTGTATATAGAGAGTGTGAAAGAGAGAGAGACGTGGAGATAGAGAGAGTGCACAGACATTATAAAAGGAGGCCCCTGTGCTGTATGTGCCACTTGACAGAGAAACCGGCCAAACAACAAAGAGAGTGCTGTCCATGCATTGCCATTTGTATCCAGGGGTTTATTCAGGCAAAGAGGAGGAAATCAGACAGGGGGGACTGAGGCTGTCACCACAACACCCTGTGGTACAGTACATCAGTAAGAGTTACTCACCCAGATAGCTGTTTTGTGTGTGTGTGTGTGTGTGTATGTGCTTAGAGTGACAGCCTTGATATAATGATAAATGAACTATCTATCTATCTATCTATCTATCTATCTATCTATCTATCTATCTATCTATCTATCTGTCTATCTATCTATCGTGCAGTACATCAGCAAGAGTTACTCACCCAGATAGCTGTTTAGAATGACGCCCTTGCTATAATGATAAATAAAGTATCTATCTGTCTATCTATCTATGTCTAATGTTTACAGTAATGACTACTACTTGCTACAATGTGACTATAAAAACAGGTGGTCACCACTGAGCATAAATAAAAGTGAGTTTCTCAGTAGGTGATTTAAACAGCTCTAGGAACCCTCAATCTCCTTCAGTAGCCTAGTGATGATCACTGTTACACACTTTGACTAATGAGTTGTGTATGAACATAATCATATGTCATCTAAATCAATAACAAAAAGCAATAACAAACTTTTTCAATCTCCACACTGTATAATCTTTTTCCCTGTCCCATGTTTTTTTTCTTTCTTTTTTTTTGCATGTCTGTGTAAAGGATACTCCTGAAACTCAAAATATTCAGGCCCTAAACATCATCTGCAAAAGCATTCAAGATGGCATATGCAGTCTGTCTATAATTTTGCTAGTTCTAATACTCTTCTGAGAAAGAACTGCTCACTGTAAAAGTCCATTCATCTTTCCTGTTAGCTGCAACAAACTGCAGTAGAAACAGATGTATGTATATACAGTAAATTTGAATCCTGTCAGATCTACACCTTCCTAAATGTCAATATATTGCACAGCATTTTACTGTGGAAACTGATATATTCCAAACAGAAAAAAACTGCAACCTTGCGAGTTTTCTTTGGAAAATGCTTGTAGAGAAGAGTAAGTTGTTATATTCACAACATGACTAATAATTTGGACAACAATGGCACATTAACTCTTCATTCTGATGGCACTGACAGTTTCACTGGCACAAATATTAGATTATTTTACCTAAAATATGTGTATGAATGTTGGATCATTCACTGTGTTTTGGAGTTTGCATCAATTGTTTTGAAGGATGCATGTCCTGAAAATGATATTTTGAGAAAATATACCAAAGCAACTGAGAAAAATTGTAATAAGTTAAAGTAAAACACAAACACACACACACACACACACACACACACACACATATATATATATATACAGTCATGGCGAGTCATGGCGACATTATTAGAATGGCTAGCGGTGTGTATGTGTATAGCAGTACGTGAGTGTGGGGAAGTGTGTTAGTGATGAATTAGGCTAGGCTATTTCTGTGTATGTGTTTGACTGACTTATGTACTGCTAAGCATTTACAAATCTTAGATAGAGATAGAGAGATATTCTTTACTTAAAGAAAATGTGTTTATGTAGGTGTAGCATGCAAAATTTCTGTGGGTGCATGTGTGTGTATGTATTCCTAATATGCAGAGTTTATCGTATAAGATTAGATGTCATCAGTCTGAACTGATGGTTTTGTGACACTACTATTTAAGCTGTTTGATGTACCAACACTCCCATTTTCCATTCATCAGGTGGCTGGTCTCTGCTGAAGCACACACACCAACACATACACACACACAAACACACACACACACACACACTGAGCCCCGTGTGAGGCAGGATGGCGGGGGCGTCGGTTAAGGTGGCCGTGAGGGTGCGGCCCTTTAATTCCAGAGAGATCGGCAAAGAGAGCAAGTGCATCATTCAGATGTCAGGAAACACTACAAGTAAGTACACACACACACACAAATTCAATAACACCTCTGAATCCTCTAGAGACATTTCTGTTCCTTTTGGTAGAAATGCGATTGTTGTATTCATAAGAATATTTATAAGAATATTTATCATTTCTCGTTCCATTACAGCCATCTTGAACCCTAAGCAGCCGAAAGAGAACAAGAGCTTTAACTTTGACTACTCCTACTGGTCACACACCTCAGTAAGTTCTTTCTCTCATCAGTACAGAGCACGCACGCGCACACACACACACACACACACAGGCACGCACATTATCACAATAAACTCTCCATATTTTTTTAAACAGCCTGTCAATTATATTTCTAGCCACACTGGAATAGACAATTTTAATATACGTGATATTTCCACTGAGGCTACATTACTAAAGGACGTATTTCTCATGGAGACAGACACCTCTGCCTATCTGATCTTTACAGTCTTTAAAATACTTCTGTACTTTTTACATGTAATGTGCCATTGTCAACTTTTCCAAGTTTTCATACGATCTTACTTTCTCCCCTCCCTTCTTCCTATTTCTCTTTTCTCTCCCTCCCTTCTTCTTTCTCATCTCATCTCATCCCCTTTCTTGTCCCTCCTTTCTCTATAACCCATGCTTCTCTCCTTTTCAATCTCCTTGCTCTCTACCCCATCCCTCACTCATTCCTCCTCCTTCTCCTCACCGCCCTCTTCTGCCTCTCTTTTCTCTTTTCTCCATCCCTCCATCTTTCTTTGCCATTCTTGTCTTCTCTTCTCTTCTTTCCTCTGTCTGCAGCCTGAGGATATCAACTATGCGTCCCAGATGCAGGTGTATAAGGACATTGGGGAGGAGATGCTGTTGCATGCGTTTGAAGGCTATAACGTGTGCATCTTTGCCTACGGACAGACTGGAGCTGGAAAGTCCTACACCATGATGGGGAAACAGGAGAAGGACCAGGAAGGAATCATACCACTGGTATGTTATGGACACATACAGTAAATACCAATACAGACACACACACACACACACACACTGTCTGATGATCTGTACTTATTTACAGCTTTGTGAGGACCTCTTCACCAAAATCAGCAATGGCAGCAATGACAACAGCATGTCCTACTCAGTAGAGGTAAGGTACTTACACACACTCTTACCCTCACCCCTGCAAACATAACACACACCTCTAATCCTTTTCCATGTCATACACAGCTAGATACACTGCTGTTACAGAAGCAGACTGTTTCTCACAAGCATCTTTGTATGGGAACCTAATGAAATTAAATACTGGATTGAGGGAGCCTAAGCCTGTGGACCTCCTTTTTGAACTTTGGGAGCCTAATTGTTTTGGATGTGCACACTGTTTTACTGGTGATACTACATGCGTGCTTCCTCCACAACGCAGGTGAGCTACATGGAGATCTATTGTGAGCGTGTGCGGGACCTGCTGAACCCAAAGAACAAGGGTAACCTGCGAGTGCGAGAGCACCCCCTTATGGGACCCTATGTGGAGGACCTGTCCAAACTGGCCGTCACCTCCTACAGCGACATCCAGGACCTCATGGACTCAGGAAACAAAGCCCGGTACATGCACACACACACACACACACACACACACACACACACATGCATAATGCACACAAATTACACAGTCACGTGACACACACACATACACACAGACACGATACATATGCACACACAGGGTGCGATTTGTCAAAAAAACAGAGGGGGGGATGTTTTTTTTGTTGTTGTTTTTTAATCATGAAAAAATAAGCAATCAACAGGTTTAATTCTTTTTTAGGTTAATGGTAGACCCTATGTGCCTAAATTATGAACAGATGAGCATTCATCTTCAATGCAAACTTAAAAAGACATGAAACATTTCATTTTCTGTGCCGGCCACGATGTCATGGCTTATTTGGGCTTCAGAACCATGGATAAGGTCCGATCACACAAATATGTCAGAGGATTGGCAGAGGAACATTAGCCTAATGGGATCGGTCTGTAAAACGTAACAATAATGATTTCACATGTCATAAAATATGATTTCACATGTTATGTCAAAGTAACTAATTATAAAACTAAATAAACAGTTTGCTCTGATGTCGGATTTCATGTGGCCTTTTTGGTTTTCCAGTTGGCGCATCATCTGCAGCATGTCGTTCTTCTTTCATCCACATCTCTGCGAACCTCTGCACAAGGAACGAACACACGTCTGGCCCAATAACAGCGATGTATGACTTAGTTGGATGTTGACTTAGTCTTTTTTTGTGCTGGTCCTGTGAAGTAGGATGATATGCTGCTCTGAACGCATTTAATTTTCCCTCGTTTTTTATTAGTTCTGCATAGAATGCAGAAACAGTGTATTTATGTGCATGGGGACGTTTGCGAACAACGAGATTACCGACAATTCAGGTCAGGTTGAAAGTTAGTAGGCTACCAACAATGCAGATTATAGCTGTGTAAGAAACTTTCACAACCTGATTTCAATTTAAGTAGTTTTTTTTTTTTTATCCCCCCAAGGATAAAATGCAGAGGTAAAAACCAGAGGAGGGGATGATCCCCCCCTACAAATCGCACCCTGTGCACACACATGCTTAATGCCCTGGTTTTTGCCATGTGGTAAGCTTGCCTGTTTTTGACTGTGTCCACAGAACGGTGGCAGCCACCAACATGAATGAGACGAGTAGCCGCTCTCATGCCGTCTTCAACATTATCTTCACCCAGAAACGCCATGACTCTGAGACTGATAACACTTCTGAGAAGGTACACATACACACACACACACACACACACACACACTAAAAAAAAAAAATTAATCTACAAATAAATCTGAGAAGCATACTGTAGCTTGGGTGTTTGAATATGAAAATATCTTGCTGTATTTATAGGGTGCCATCTGGTATATATGGGGGTGGTATACATGTGTATACATATATTCATATGTATATATTTGTATACACATATACAAATGTGTCTTTGAATTTGGTTTGCACATTGTATGTCCACATAGGTATACGAATACAGTATATGCTTGTGAACATGAGTACAAGTTATGCCGTGTGTGTGCATGAATGTTTGTTGTCCTCAGGTCAGTAAGATCAGTCTGGTGGATCTGGCTGGAAGTGAGCGAGCAGACTCCACAGGAGCTAAAGGGACCAGGCTCAAGGTCAGACACACACACACACACACACACGCACACACACACACACACACACACACACACACACACACACACAGATGCTCACAGGTATAAGCATATACGTACACACTATATTCTTGTTCTTAAATCTCATACAACTCCTTAATACATTCACTACGAATTCTCTGTGTTGCCAATTCTTTCAGGAAGGAGCGAACATCAACAAGTCCCTCACCACCCTGGGCAAGGTCATCTCTGCTTTGGCTGAAATGGTGTGTTTGTGCTAACATTTTCTAATGACATTCAGGTTATGTACTTTATGGTATAGGTTATTCTCACATCATATGTGAATAAGTTCTTTATGGTGTTCATTCATTTAGCATGTAAGGTCATCATCTTACTGAGGTTTTATACTCTCTCTCCCTTCTCATAGGACTCTGCACCTAATAAGGTGAGGAAAAGTGTATGTGCATTTGTATGTGTGTGTGTACGGGCGCTTGTGTGTGAGCATGCGTGTGTGTGTGTGCCTGTGTGTCCGTGTGTGTGTGTTGTTGTTATGCTCCATTGCTGATGTTTTTATTGTGCCTCATGCAGAATAAAAAGAAGAAGAAGGTGGAGAGTTTCATCCCCTACAGAGACTCAGTGCTCACTTGGCTGCTCAGGGAGAATCTGGGTGAGACACACACACACACACACACACACACACACACACACACAGTTTTTCATACATATGTGTGCATTCATGCCTGTGCTCTCACACACACATACACACACACTCACCCACACACCCACACACATACATGCACACAAACACTAATATCTATCAATGATCCATGTCTAATATCCGTATGTCTATCAGGTGGTAACTCCCGCACTGCCATGGTGGCTGCCCTCAGTCCTGCTGATATCAATTACGATGAAACTCTCAGCACCCTGAGGTGAGAACACACATCACACACACATGTCTCACACACACACACGCATACACGTCTCACACACACACACACACACACACACACACACACACACACACCACTCTCCACTACTACCATACATTCAGACACCACTCTGCGTGGTAAAACATACACAGGCACACAAGTTTCAATCTACACCCTGAACATATCCATGCCTATAGACACACATACACACACACTCACACACAAACACGCACACACACAAAAACACACGTGGTAAAGACAGCCCTCATCCACAGGTATGCCGACCGGGCTAAACAGATCCGCTGTAACGCTGTTATCAACGAAGACCCCAACAACCGGCTGGTGCGTGAGCTGAAGGAGGAGGTGGCCCGACTCAAAGACTTGCTCTACGCCCAGGGCCTGGGAGACATCATCGAGAGTAAGTACACACAGACAGACAGGCAGGCAGGCAGATAGAGACATTAACAGACAAATGGACATGCAAATAAGCAGGCAGACATGATGGAGAGTAAGCAGTTATACATTCACACATACATGTCTACTTACATAATACATAATATATGCAGACATACACACATACATAGACACGTACAGATGGACCGACAGATTAGCTAAATACACACACAAGGAGAGAGAATGGCGACGCTATATAGACTATAGACTAGTTGGCAGACCGATAGTAATACTGCACATGCATAAATACATACATACATACATACATACAAACAGATAAACAGACAGATAGATGGACAGACAGGCAGAGAAATAAATTGGGAGACGTAATTGAGAGTGAGTTCAGACATCGTGAAGAGTGACTATGCACATTCAAGGTAAGTGCACACACATACGGAGACAGATGGTCAGATGGGATGAGAGTTTGTAAAGAGAGAGACAAGAGTTAAGATAGACAGTGAAGTCATGTGGTGTGTGTGTGTGTACAGTGTGTGTGTTTGCATGTGTGTACTCTTTGTGAGTGTGTGGGTGTGTTGGTGTCTGACGTTGGTCTCTTCTCTCCCTCATAGCCAATCGGGGCCGTCCCTCTGCGATTCCTCTGAAATGTGTGTATCTGAGCAGTGGCTCACGCAGTCCATGGCCCTCAGCTTCTAGCTGCTCATAGACGGGGGGTGGAGAGGTGTGGGTATGCAGAGGGCTCCTCCAGCACCAGAGCATATTGACCCCTTAAAAGAGCAGTGAAAGCAAGCTATGACACCTGTATGGCACATGTACCTTGTTTTCTGATATTAAAATAGAATATTATTCAACTTATTTTTTCATTTATCAAAAATATGTTCAAGTGCAATTTTGCAAGCCCAGTTTAAACCTTATATTTAGGCTGGGTTTTGAAATGGTCCTTTAGGCTAAATAACACCTGAAACACATTCAAATGGTACAGATTACAGCCTGAGATAAGCTCTCCAGTGTAACTGGGTCTTAAAGTACAGCATAGTGGCCAAACAGAAAACAAATCTAGAAACATTGGACTGATTAATTGCTTGTTGGTATGGGGTTGAGGGGGTGGGGGTTTGACATGGGTGTTCAGAGGAAAATAGAATGGAGTTAGAAAAGAAATGAGTATTGAAGTGAGAGAGGGCTTTATTAAAATGCTCCATATGCCCAACCGAGGCACTGATAAATGCTTCAGTGGTTGGCCTGTTTGACAACTTGGGGAGGTGGTCAAGGTCTTTGATTCATATGTTGGGAGGGTACGTTGGGCCCTAATTTGAGTTTTGGGTCTATCAACACATACTCATGCATGGGAGGGGACTATTGTATTATTTGATTAGCTGTTTGATTGACAGGTTGAGCTGAGGCATTCATGGCTCTGGTGGTCTGGGAGTTTCTGAGGCTGCAGAGCTTTTGCTCATGAAGCTTGTGTTCACTGCTGGTGTGTGTGTGTGTGTGTGTGCGTGTGCGTGCGCGTGCGTGTGTATGTGTGTTTGGTGGGCGGCGGTCTGTGTGTGGTTGCTGGAAGTGGTAAATGTGTGCTATTCATCTGCATGCTCAGACATGTATGTGAGTTTTTGCCAGTGCATATGAATGCCCAGTGGTGTGTGTGTGTGCGTGTGTGAGAGAGATAGAAAGAGAGCGAGAGAAATACACAGAAAGAGACAGTGAATGAGTGAGGTTGTGTTTGTGTCCATGTGTCATGCTCTTCTGCTTGTCCCTCTTATGTTGATGCTCTTGGCTCTTCTCATGTCAGGCAGTGAACCACAGCCCTGTCTTCCCAATCCCACTGTTACTATGGTCCCACCTGGCTCTCCCAGAGTCACACTTAGCACAACCAGAGCATCAGCTGCAGACGGATTAAGCTGGGGCACTGAGGAATGTCAATGAACCACTGACACTTTGAATGACGCACTGCACATCGATCTTATTGATCTTGAGAATACCACAAATGTTACATGGCCTAAAGGGCTTGCTCCACATGTACCTACCCATATGGAAAAGCCCAGTTGAAAATGTTTGATTCTTCTTATCTGACCTTATAGAATAAGGTTAAGACTATACAAGTCCCCATATGTAGAATTTCTATTCTCAGCCAAATTTTCTATGTGGGTATGCCAACCAGATGTGCAGTCTTGTATCTATGCTGGCCAGGGGCACAATCTTGTATCCACGGCAACTAGACGCACAGTCCCATGCCCCACCCCAGGGTGTCACTGCTGCTGCTCCCCCCAATTCTGTTGCTGCTTCTGCTGAGCTCCTCCAGACGAGCCTCTTCTGCTTCTTCAGCTTCTTATCTTTTTCTCTTTTCCTCCTGCTCTCCCACTCCTCCACTCCTCCACCTGTTCCCCTCTCCTCCTGCTTCTGTCCATTTTCCTGGCACCTTCTCTCTCTCTCTCCTCCCCTCACCCCCCACTTGGCTGCCCCTTTATAAACTCCCTGCTTTGCTCCCTCCCTCACTGGCAGATCTCAACAATTACACCAACAGTGTGATTGGCCTCGAGGCCATCAATCAAAGGAATGATCTCTCCACAGTGACCAATGCCATGACAGGGATGAGCCCGTCACCCTCCATGTCAGCGCTTTCCAGCCGCGCCGCATCCGTCAACAACCTGCACGACCGCCTGATGTTCAGCCCTGCCAGTGAGGAGACCATTGAGAGACTGAAGGTGAGAGGAAGGGAGGAAGGGGTGAGATGGTAGAGGACAAAAGAGGGAAGAGCGAAGAGCAGAGAAAAGTGGAGACAGGACATGATGGGGGAAGAGAGGAAGAGGGCAGAGGAACACATGCACAGAAAAGAGTGGATAAAAGGAAGGAGACAGAATGAGGATAGAGGATGAAATGGGAGGAGAGAAGACAAGAAAAGGGGACTGAGGAGGGAGAGGGAGAGAGAGGGAGGATGAAATGGAGCAATAGAGGGAAGAAGGGACAGTAAGGAGAAGAAGAGAGGTGAAGATCAAAGGAAAGGACTGGGTTAGGATAGGTGTGGGAAGAATGTCTTTTAAGAGGAGGGCAGGTGAGAGCACCAAGGACAGGTGAGAGGATAACTGAAAAGCAGGTGTGGTGGAGGGCAGCAAAGCCTGAGTGTGAGAATGAGATAAAGGTCCTCTGTTTTGTTGCTGATTTCATTGTTGTCTGTTCTGCAGGACAAACAGAGAAACATTTGACAGGGAGATTATAAGACAGGTGGTGGGAAATGGGGATGGAGTACCTGTTTGTGGGGCCTAAACGACAGTGTGTGTGTGTCTGTGTGTGTGTGTGTGTGTGTGTCTTTGTGTGTGTGTGTGTGTGTGTGTGTGTGTCTTTTCGTCTGTGTGTGTATGTGTGTATGTGTGTGTGTGTGTGTGTTTGTGTGTGGTGTAGGAAACAGAGAAGATCATTGCTGAGTTGAATGAGACCTGGGAGGAGAAACTCAGACGCACTGAAGCAATCCGCATGGAGAGGTCAGGCCACAACATACTGTCACCATAACAACTATCTAACAATCATCCTGCAGATGGAATACTTGTTACCACAATAACTCAGCGCATAGGACATGCCAGAGCTCTGGGACGTGCAGAATCCGTGTTGCCCAGGAAACACTAATACAGTGTCAACCAGAATACTCATTACTATAACAACACCCAGGCACAGAACAGAAAACATGTTGCCATAGCAATGCCAACATGTAAACATTCTTTTTCTTTCCTTTATCTTTCCAAAGGGAGGCGCTCTTGGCTGAGATGGGTGTCGCCATACGGGAAGATGGAGGCACAGTTGGCGTGTTCTCCCCCAAAAAGGTGGATGGAGGATATACTCCACTCAACCTGTCTGATGAGCCCAACACACTTAGCCTTTCCTCACCTTTCCAGCCCATCTAACCTCCTTCACCTGTGTAGTTTCATCTGACTAACTAGTCTACTTCCTCTTACTTTATCAACTATCAATGACTCCTATCATGAACTTCACACACCATAAGAGCCTTTTTACCAGTGTGCTCTTGCTTAAAAATGCATAGCTGCATTGTCATCTACTTAACCAGATTGCTTGGTTAAATTCACACGTCATTTAAACTTGCATATAACCTGCTCTACTTTCTGTCTTACCTGCTTACCTGAGCCCACATTACCTATTCTATACCCTCTCACTGAGTATACTGTGATGATGTGAGACACACTGTGATGTACTTTAATAAGTCACCCTGCATGTTGTGTTTCAGACTCCTCACCTGGTGAATCTGAACGAGGACCCTCTGATGTCTGAGTGTCTTCTCTACTATATCAAAGATGGCATCACCAAGTAAGACAAAAATCTTATCTTGTATGACAAAAATCTCTGTGTCAAAAATTAGTGAGCATCAGCAACTTATTGGCTCTTTCAGACTTGTAAACTGTTTGTATTTCGGATGATCATTCTAAGTCATCATCTTATTTGTGTGTGTGTGTGTGTGTGTAGGGTGGGTCGTGATGATGCAAAGTCTCGTCAGGATATTGTCCTGAGCGGTCACTTCATCCGTGAGGAACACTGCATCTTCACCAGCACCACCACACCTGAAGGGGACACTCTAGTCATACTAGAGATGTGTGAGGGGGCCGAGACCTATGTCAACGGCAAGAGAGTCACCGCCCCCGTCACCCTCAGATCAGGTGACTTCTCTCTCTCTGTCTCTGTCTCTGCCTCTCTCTCTCTCTCTCTCTCTCTCTCTCTCTCTCAGTTCAATTCAATTCAGTCCAACAAAGCTTTATAGGTATGACTGTTTCAATAGCGTTGTGGCCAAAGCTCAATTACATATGCCCAAAAAGTAGATGCATAGAAAGACAATTACATTTACATTTAGAGGCATGTTGAAAAACAACGGTAAGACAAAATGGCAATTGCAATTATATTAGACATACAACATTGGTAGTACAGGCCTTACCGAATGTCTCTTACTGGATGTGTGTTGCTCTCTCTCTCTCTCTGTCTCACTTACTAACACACACACACATATATACTATATATATATATGTATATAAACACACACACACTTAAACACCATCAAATAAAACATATTTGTGACAGTGTGTTAGTGTTTTAATACCTCACCCTCACAGTCACACTTATTTTAAGATAATTTATAGTTTATAATTTAAGTACTTTAGGGGGACATTGAATGGATGAACTGAGTATTGTACCTTGTTCTCTAATGTTAAAATAGAATATATTCAACTCTGATTTGTCAAAAATAAGCTCAAGTGCAATTTTACAAGCCTAATTAAAACCTTATATTTAGGCTGTGTATTGAAATGGTCCTTTTGCCTAAATGGCATGCTCTTTGGCAACCACAATTGAACTAAAATGGCTTTGGCTATTTAACATCACTTGTAAGCTTTGTTCTATCTTGCCCATGATTTAGTGGCTATTTCTAAATTCAAGATTTCCATATGAAGGAGGGCACAACCATGCCTCAGGTTCAGGGTAGATCTTTGACCATGCACAATCTCTCCTAATTCATCAAAGCCAAGGCAAAAATGATTTTCAATTCTATGTCCCCTTTAATCTTATTTATGCCTCAAACCATTACATGTCATGCTGTTGAACAATTCAGTCTCTCTCTTTGGGTAGGTAACCGTATCATCATGGGGAAGAGTCATGTGTTCCGCTTCAACGACCCGGAACAGGCACGACAGGAGCGTGAGCGCACACCCTGCGCTGAGACACCTGTGGAGCCAGTGGACTGGGCCTTTGCTCAGAGAGAGCTCCTGGAGAAACAGGGCATTGACATGAAGCAGGAGATGGAGCAGAGGTACACACACGCACGCACATACACACACATCAACACATCCAGAATAGCATTTATTTCATCATATACTTATTGCGTCATATACTCGAAATAGCCTCTGGAGAAAAACAGCATTGGCATACGACTGAAGATGCACACACACACACACACATACCCACACACACACACATACACACATGCACACACTCAGAGACTGACTTTACCCAGGACATCTTAAATAGCATGTGTGCGTATTGGTCTCTTAAGATTACAGGAACTTGAGGACCAATACCGCAGAGAGAGAGAGGAGGCCAGCAACCTTTTGGAACAGCAGCGACTGGTGAGTCAAGCACAAACACACACACACACACACATGCGCGCGCGCACACACACACACACACAAACACACACACTCTCTCTCTAGACCTGCATCTAACTATGAAGCCTTGGTGTGTGTGTGTGTGGATGTGTGTGTGTGTGTGTGTCTGTGGGTGGGTGGGTGG
>PYXC01002421.1:37500-42500 GCA_015244755.2 Tenualosa ilisha
GGATTTGAACAAAGTTATCATAACTGATGTTGGATGATGTTTTTCTATTATTATTCACTTAGATGGTTTGATCATTGATTGATAGAGTAATGTGGGTTTCTTAACCCGACAGTAATTTTTTATGTCATATTAACAGAGCTACTAGCAACCTTTGTTTACATCTATGCAAATGCATATGCATTGTGATTTGAATAAGTAATAAATTTAGAGTTATTGAACATTTAGGAGTAGTTACATTTGGTTACATTTATACTCTTAGTTGCATTTACACATATGAGAAAGCTGTCATTTCTTGCTTTGGCTGAATAATCTTAGTATAAATGTAGTCTTACAGTTACATGTGGCCCTTTGAGGGCAACCATTACGCTGATGTGGCCCTTGGTGAAAATGAGTTTGACACCCCTGTACTACACTCATACTACAAGATAGAACCATGATACTACACTCATACTACAAAATATAACTATGATACTACACTCATACTACAAGATAGAACCATGATACTACACTATACTACCAAATAGTACAAAGCACAATACAGAACCTTCATCTAATCAACTTGTCAGCAAGTTAAAAGGCAGGCAACTGTCATGAACAAAATGGCAATAGTTGGCAACCAAATGTACTAGGCATTCATTGAGTAGGCCCGTGGACATGCGAGGGCATACTTTACCATGATACTATAATACTACGATGTAATACTCATTTATCCACCAACAATAGTATGATGCTCATAAACTATAAAACAATACTATAGTAATTTTATGGCTGTGACTCTTAACTCTTTTTTCTTTCTCTACTCTTCTCTGCTTAGTGCCTGCCACAAAGCTCAGCTCAATGGCGCCCCCTACAGCTGGTCCTTGTCACTGCAAATATGACCTCATGGCTTTCTTTGAGATCTGTGAGCTGGAAGCCAATGGAGAGTGAGTTGCTGTAGCGATGTTTGCATCTGTGTGTGTGTGTGTGTGTGTGTGTGTGTGTGTGTGTGTGTGTGTGTGTGTGTGTGTGTGTACTGTGTGCTAATAATGTTGTCTTTTCAGCTACATCCCTGCAATAGTGGACCACAGGGGAGGCATGCCCTGCCATGGCACCTTCCTGCTGCACCAGGTACTACTCTCTCTCTCTCTCTCTCTCTCTCTCTCACACACACAGACACACACATACACACTCACATGCATATTTACTATTGTGGCGATTATGTCATATCTGATCTCTGTAATGTCCTCATTCTTCTGTAGGGTATTCAGAGGAGGATCACCGTGACGATCGCCCATGAAACAGGAAGTGACATTGAATGGAAGGAAGTTCGGGAGCTGGTCATTGGTGAGTTCACTGGGAAACCAGAAACCAGAAAGGTGCTTATTGGGATTTTAGATGACTGAGATGGCCTTTGTCTCCCCCTGCAGGACGTATCAGGAACAGCCCTGAGGCTGATGAAACCATCATCGACCCAAATATCCTGTCCCTAAACATCCTCAGTGCAGGATACCTACGGCCAGCCTATGATGACAGGTCCGTCTACTGATGCTTGATCAAACACACACACACACACACACACACAGACGCGCGCGCACACACACACACACACATACAAACGCACAGACACACACGAAAAGGACACATTTGTCCTTTTTCTTAATACACATTAAGGAAACACATATCGGCTTGAATATACCCACTGGCATGAATCTACATGACAAGTATTTAAGAATGTCACACTGCACATACACACACACACACACACACACACACACACACACACACAGCCGTACTGTATGCAGTGTGTGGTTGCCTGTTTGTTACCCAGCTGAACCTCAATGCCACTCCTGCTTTTTCTCCCTCCCTGCAGTGTGTCACTCGGAATTGATCATAGGTACACCTCCCTTTCTTTCCTCTCCTCTCCTCCACTCCTTTCCTCTCTAACTTCCTCTCCACTTTTTTTCTCTTCTCATTCCTGTATTAATTTTCTCTTCCCTCCTATCCTCTCCCTCTCCTCTCCTCTCTCTTCACCTCCTCTCCTGATTTCTCTATCCCAGCTGGTTTTCTTTTCCCGCCTCTCCTTTTGTTCTTTAGCTCTTTAGTTCTCTCCATCCTCTCCTTCACATATATGCTTTCTCTGTGTTTCTGTCCTTCCAGCATGTGTATGGCTAATGTCAGCTAATGGTGTTGCTAATGGAGTTTTTTTCCATAAATGTGGCTTGGTAGTTTAATCTCATTTAGAGTCGATTTCCTTGTACTGTAATGGGTTGTGTCCATTCACACTCTCTCACCACCACATACAGACGCACACACACACACACACAGATACACACACACACACACATACACACATACACACAAACACATTAATATGATAATTGGTAACTGCATGAAAGTGCATGTGGCTCTTTCCAAAACTCATTGACTATGTTTACATGCATTTAAGTATCCCAAATATGATCGGAATATTAAGTATCCCGGCTTTGCATTTGCGCTGGTAAACTCCTTTTCCTGAATTTTTGTATCCTGAATAAATGCTTATCCTGGTGTCTGAGAAATCAGGATATGCTAGATGGAGTACTCCAAAAGAAACCGGGATCCTATTGCATGTAAACACCTTACCCTAATTTTTGACAGTTGTGGAGAAAGATTCTGGAGTGCCACGTGCAAGATGGAATGCTAATAAGCACTAAGACAATCAAGCGGCGCTCTTTAGAATTCTCAGTGAGAACACGCCAAAGAATGGCATAATCAGTAACCGGAAGATTAGTACTTATCATGTAAACATGGATATTAATAACCTGATTTCTCTGAATTCATGTAAACACTTTATTCCAAACATGATCAAAACCGGGATAAGTCTCACATTCGGGATACTGAAGTGCATGTACACACACTCATTGTATTCCCCAAGCGTGAGAATGACAGCTGTTGGTGTTTTACCAGAGTGCTTTTCCTATTCTATAAGAGTAGGACATGTTGTAGTTTGTTTACATAAGTTTGTTTTTGTTTTTAACATTTTTGAGTGTCTTTGTTTATGTTCCTATGTTTTTTTGGTGTGTATGTGTGTGTGTGTGTGTGTGTGTGTGTTACGTGCAGGACGTTCTATCGTTTTGAGGCAGCGTGGGATAGTTCCATGCACAACTCCCTCCTCCTGAACCGAGTAACTCCTTATGGAGAGAAGATCTACATCACACTCTCAGCATACCTCCAGGTACAACACACTGAAACGCAGTATAACACACATTAACACACAACACACTCTCAGCACACCTTCAGGTTCAACACACTAAAACACACACTATAACTCACAATAACATGCGACACACGCTCAGCATACCTCCAGGTACACACAACACACTGTCAACATATCTCTAGGTGCAGTACAACACACACAGCACACAACACACCACATAACAAACAATACAACACACTGCAAAATACAACACAATAATATGATAACAACAGCAACTCATTTCTGTCTGTCCTCTAACCTCCTCTCTCTCTCTGTCTCTCTCTATTTATCTATCTATCTCTCTTTTTGTCTGTCTGCCCCTGTTCAGATTGAGAACTGCACTCAGCCCACTGTCATCACTAAAGACCTGTGCATGGTGTTCTACTCCAGAGACACCAAACTGCCTGCCTCCTGTTCCATTAGGAACCTCTTCAGTACTGGATCACTCCGACCCACTGAGGGGTGAGGACACGTGTGTGTGCGTGTGTGTGTTTGTGTGTGTGAGAGTGTGAATGGGGCGGGGGGTTGAATTTACTGCCTGCATACAAGTTTGTTTTGTTTGTTATGTGTGGGTTTATGCACATGTCACTTGTAATGAGTGTGTGTGTGTGTGTGTGTGTGTGAGCCAGCTAAATTTTCCTTTTGATTTCCTCCTCTGCAGAAGTCGAGTCACTGGCGTTTATGAGCTCAGTCTGTGTCACCTGGCCGATGCTGGAAGCCCAGGTAACCCTTAGATTTAAATGATAGAGAATAGCAAAGCGGAATGTGCCTGTGTGTACTTCTGTTTGAGTGTGTATGTATTTATGTGTGTTCTTCTGTGGCTGATTTGTGTGTGTGTGTGTGTGTGTGTGTAGGAATGCAGCGGCGGCGTAGACGTGTCCTGGACACCTCTGTGGCCTATGTGCGTGGTGAGGAGAATCTGGCTGGCTGGAGACCTCGTAGTGACAGTCTCATCCTGGACCACCAATGGGAGCTGGAGAAACTCAGCCTGCTGCAGGAGGTGAGTGTGTGTTTGTGTGTGTGTGTCTATATGTGTGTGTGTGTGTGTGTGTGTGTGTGTGTGTACGTGTCTGTTGCAGGTATTGTATGTCTGCCTGTGTGTGTGTGTGTGTCTGCGTGTGTGTATGTGTGTACGTGTCTGTTGCAGGTATTGTATATCTGCCCGTGTGTGTATGTGTGCGTGCGTATGTGTGTGTGTGTATGTGTACGTGTCTGTTGCAGGTATTGTATGTCTGTTTGTGTGTGTGTGTGTGTGTGTGTGTGTGTGTGTACTAAATCAGGTGTGTATTCTCAGGTGGAGAGGACCCGTCACTACCTGCTCCTAAGGGAGAAGCTGGAGAGCCTGTTGGCCCATGAGGGTGTGTGTGGAGGGAAGGGGGAGCTCATTGAGAGCCCCCAGACACCACTATCACCACTCAGCCCACACACACCCACTCTGGCCCTGCCCAACGACAGACAGAAGGAGCTCACTGCCAAGGTGAGGGCAGGATGTGTGTATGAGCATGAGAGAGAGAGAGAGATATGGTGTGTGCGTGTGAGTGACAGAGAGAGAGAGAGAGAGAGAGAGAGAGAGAAAGGTGTATGAGTGTACTGACTGTTGTTGTCCCCACAGTGTTTGCGTCTCCTCATGCACACCTTCAACCGTCAGTACAGTCAGGTCAGCAGTAGTGCAAGCGAGAGCAAGGTGAGAAACACACACACACATACATACACACACACACACACACACACACACACTCACACACGTATCCACTCACCCAGATGCTTACATACATATTAAAAAGGC